>WIQG01000605.1:0-54415 GCA_014925785.1 Mycena galopus ATCC 62051 | reverse complement strand
ATTCAGCCCGGTCTCCGTGCGGAAGACACGCAGCATGCCTTGAATCATGGCACCCAAGCCAAACGGCGCAGGCGTCGCAGAGCCCACGGTAACGGATGTCGTGGAAATGACAATCAGTCGGAAGGAGCGAGTTTTGCTGCGCCCGAGGGCCTGCATCAGACGTAGTGCGCTATGCCAGAGAGTAGAGAAAGCAGGCGAGTCAGGCGAGTCATCCACATTAGTGGTGTCGAGAATGACATTCGAATCCGACGCGAGGTCGATGGTCTCCACGACGTGGGCGAAGAACAACTGTTCTGTCTGCCACAATGCTTCGGGCCCCCGCCTACGCCAGACAACTTGCCGAGCATATGCTTGTCGGCCGAGGTTGACAGCGCGTCGATCCAGTCATTTCGCTTGCCGAAGTAGACCAGTTTGGAGTTGCGCTCAGGCAGTTCGGCGCCGAGCTCCCTCGACGTCCACACCTGCTGGAACGAGACCTGTACGGGCGCTGCCTTCAGGGGCGGGGCCAGATAGACCCATCCGACGGAATATTTCGTGCAAGACGCAAGAAGTTCGCCCGAGTGGGAGACGACCTCGAATGCCGTCGATGCAACATGGTTATTGCGTTCCATCTTGAGCGGCAGGGCATATCTGCAAATAAAGGACGACGGGATGACGTCCGCGTAAAGGGAAAATCCTTCAAGCTGCATGGGCAACAACACGCCAGGTGAGTCAGTGTCGGGGTGTATTATCTTGAACGCGCCGAACATGTGCAAACACGCGTCGAGCGCCCGAATTCTGTCATGGTCGGGGTTCGACGTCGATTTCACGTTGATGAGGCCATCGGCATGGTCGTCCCACATGCTGACCGAGGTCACATTCCTGAACAAGGGACCAAACTCGACCTTGCCAAAGGAGGCGTAAATGTCATCCCCCGACACATCGTCGTTCGGCGCAGCCCCGCCACTCGACGGGATAGAAGGAACTGGGTTCGAGGGCCTCGGTGCCGAAGAGAAGGATCCAGTGCACAGTTTGTCGCCGTTGTCGCCGTCCGTTAACGAAAAGGCGGCGCCGGCAACAAAGTTCGTTTTGGCCAATTTCCCAGAGGAACGCAGAGACCAAGGACGTTGGAAGTGGATATTATCCAACCCGCGATGGGGGCTGGATTTGGCGAAAAAATCCACCATAGCTGACCCAGGCATCACAATGTCGCCGTTGATACGATGATCATCCAGTGTCTACAAAAGTTAGAATGAGTAAAGCCGATTACTGAATTTCACTAACGTGGTAAAGAGTCTCGTCCACGACGAGTGAAGCTGGCATGGCACTTTGGGCCAAAGTTTTGCCGAAACGAGATGGAATGACATTGGGCCAGTGTCGCTGACGCTGGAAAGGATAGGTCGGAAGAGTATTCGTCTTCGGTATTTCGGTGCCAAACAATGTAACGAAGTCGGGGTTGGCGCCATAATCGATCAAGGATGCAACTGCTGTCAAAAATGCGAGCCCTTGGTCCTTCCCTTTCTTCGCGGCAGAAGATATCAGTGTTGCCTGCGACATCTCATTGGACTGCAAAGCAGCCAATGCGGTCGGGGTGGGACCAACGTCGACCACGCACGCTGTTTTGAACGATGGATTCTGCTTGATTTTTTCAACGGCTTGTGCGAATTGGATGGGATTGCGGGCATGGTCAACCTTTACACATACTTCAGAATGCGGCTGAGAAATTTAGAGAAGGCAATCCAACCCAATAGCGCGGGCCAAGAGTTTCATTCTCCGCCACTTGCTTGCCGAGGACCGTCGAAAAGAGGGGCAAATCCAGCGGTCGGAAATGCTTTTGGTGATCAGTGTTCCACGCTTCCAGCTGCGGAACTGCTGGGTCGATACAGTGACTATGAAAGCCTGAAATTACGATGAGTATTATTTAGCCTCGGTTTTCCTCGCTTACCTTGATCAACGCTGAGAAGCGTGGCCCTAGTCCCTGTTTCCTTTACATGTGAAACTAATGTGTGTATGGCCTCCAAGTCACCAGAGACAACATGATTGCCCGGGCTGCTGAAGACCGATATCACGGCGCGATCCTTGAGCTTGAGATCTTGGATGCATTCCGAAATGGTGTCTGCATTCCCCGCGACAGCTGCCATCCCAGCCGGATGGTCTGGATGAGGGGAAAGCATTTTAGCTCGGGCAACCACGAATTGTAGTCCGAGTTCGTAGCTCATGGCCCCAGCGGCAACTGATAGGATGAAATGATGAGAACAACAGCTGTGGCGCGGACAAATTATCCTACCTGCGGCCGAGATGTCTCCAAGACTATTGCCCATCACCGCATCCGGAACAATCTTTAATTCGCGGAGGAACTGACCAACGGAATACTGATAAATGAAAATCTGTAAAGGAATAAGACAGAAGTTCTGAAGAGAGGGAAACGAAAGCCGTACACAGATTTGAGCCACCGCCGATTTGTCGATTTCGTCGGTGGGCTGACCAGTCCCGAGCAGAAGCGACAGGACGTCAAAGTCAACAAGCGGGGGTGTCATCTTTGCAGCATCTACCAGGATCTCTTTGAATTGTGAAAATCTTTCAGAGAGCGCCTTCGCCATCCCGAAAAATTGAGAGCCTTGCCCAGGGAACGCGAAAATTACGCGCGAATCAGGGGGTGCCGCTTGGGGATTTGCCTGGGACACTCGGTATTTCAGTTGCTGGACGAGACCATCTAGATCCTTAACAACGCAGGAAAAACGATAACGATATAGTTCGTGACCGACGCAGCTGGTGTAGCAGATGGACTGGAAGTCTTCGGCTGGAGCGTTGGCGCAGAATTCCAAATATTGCCGGAGATAACTGTTCAACGCATCCGGGGATTTGGCGCTGACAGTGAAGATCATCCACGGTGATTCGATATTCGTAGGGTTGAGTTTGGGCGCGAGCGGAGCCTCGAGAATGGTACCAGCAAGGGAACCTGCGAAACCATAAGCGCTGTTGGATGTCAGCACTGATGACTCAAGAGGTTAAAAGGCAAGAGGTTAAGAGGCACGCACAGCACGAGGGCACGCAGCGGGACACCATCGCTGCGGGCAACCACATCCGCCGTTATCGCGGGGATGTGGAGTGGAACCAGAGAGGTATCAATCTCGGGGTTCAGTTTACCACCGGACAAGCTGCTCAGCCCGGCAACTTTGCCGGTAGAGAGTTGTTTTATCGCTTTGACGATGCCAACCAGTCCAGCTATCGGTTCGGTGTGACCAACAGCGGTCTTGGCAGCCCCTAGGATCAGAGGTCGGTCTGGCGTGTGTGACCCTTGGAATACGGAGTTAATCCCCTCAATTTCGATGAGGTCGCCGAGGGAAGTGCCTGAAGGAGCGCCTGAGGGGGGAGTATAATCAAGTATAATACCACATACCACTGCCATGGGTCTCGATGAAACTGGTGCGACCATCAGCTGGCGTATTTTTGAAATAAAACAAAACTCACTCGATATCCGACGGCGACATGGACGCAGCCGCAAGAAGGGAGCGCTGAAGGGCCGCCTGTGCTGAGGAGTTGGGTGCCACAAGACCCTGCGATCTACCATTGTGGTTCGTGTGCGTTGTCTTGACAGTGGCGAGAATGATGTCGCCGTCGCGCAGCGCCGCACGTTTGGTTTTGAGAATGAGCGTGACCGCCTTGAAAACGAAAAAAAAAACATTATTCACAAAAGAGGATTAAACATCAGCATCATACGCGTACCCCTTCTGCGGGAACCTAGCTGGTGTGCAATGAGCAATCATTTCGGGTCTTGAACATTGATGCACACACCCATCGGCATCGCTCGCAAAGGTGGCGCAACGAGAATTAGGGGAGACCATTTTCTGGGCGGATGTGAACCTGTAGCCGGGATGCTCAGCTTATTATCCACAAAGACAACGTGTATTCCGTACCCGAAATCCCCCGGCCTTGAAGGACAACAATTATGTATCGACAATTAAAAGGCATAAGCTCACTAACCATGGGTGCGAGTTTCCCCCGCAGACGATGGCGGTTTCGGCTTGACCGCTTCGGAGATACTGAACCGCTGTAATTGAAATTAGGGTAGAACAATACGTGGAGGAATGAAATCCAACCAACCCTGGTCAAACGCAACCATCCCACTGCTACATGCCGTATCGTACGAAACCGAGGGCCCATGCACATCCAACAAGCTGCGAGCGAAGATCAGCAACTATATCTGGGCCGGAAGATCATGAAACGAACTAGCTGAGACGACCACAGCTGGCACTACTAGTGGTGCCACCGTAAAAGCGAGTGTAAGCTGCGGAGATCAACGAAATTGAATACTCAATGGCACGGAAAAAAATCATTGCTTACTCTCGAATCCCAATGACACGAACATGAGCTTAGCGTATCCTTGGTCCATTGAAGCAGCGGCAAATACTCCCGTGTCCGTTCCCTTCAACCGCGACATTGGGATGTTCGCATTTTCGAGTGCCTGCCAGGTGGTTTCGAGAACCAGCCGAGCGCTGGGCGAAACAGAGAAGGCCTCTGGTGGAGAAATCCCGAAAAACGTATTGTCAAAGCTCTCGATTTCAACAAAACCCGCCCGTTCGAAAGCGATGTCGCATGGTTTTGCTGGGTCTCCGGGTTTCCGATAAAAGCTCGCGTGGTCCCAGCGATCTTGCGGAACCGGGATTAACAGATCTTGGCGCATGTCGACTAGAGCCTCCCAAAACGCCTCGGGGGTGTTGAGGTCTCCGGGAAGTCGCACGGCCTGGCCAACGATGACCACTTCCTCCGATAAATCCAGAGCAGCAGTTCGTGCAACGGACCGAAGAACGCGCGAAGGAGCCCCTTCAGCGCGGCTTAAGCGTTCCGAGATGGCGGCAGTGAGCGAGTCAAGGTCGACGTGGGTATGGCAGGTGTTACGAGGAAGATTGAGTCCACTGAAGTGCTCGTTCAACTTGCCAACTATAACCAGGGCAGCGGCCGAATCCATTCCCAACTGAAAAGTCATGAAATGTATGCGCGTCACAAAGACTGTTCTTCCTACCTCGGCGAACGTCAATTCTGCGTTCACCTTCAGAATTTCCGCGGGCAGATTGAGAGCGTGGGCGACAGTGGCTAGGACCACGTCTTTCAGAACGCTTTGCGGCGGAATAGTCTTGCGTACAGGGGTATCTCCGGCAGATGCGTGGGTCGATGGGACTGACAGGGCTGCCACGCGCACACCAAAAAGAGCCTCCAGCGTCTTCCGCCAAATCTGGCGCTTCTTGTTGATAGGAATCTTCTCTCCTTCCTCCAGAATTATTACACGGGTCCAGTTTATGCGCAGTGGCGGGACAAGTTCACGATTGATAGTGCGCAGCGTTCGCGAAATCTCCAATTCCGTCGAGGGATGGTTCCGGTCAACATCAGCTCGGAGTTCAATGAGCGCACATAGAAATAGCGATGAACCGCGCAAAAAATTGTTCCCAATGATGCACGAGCGCGCAATCGATGGGGACGCATCCAACGTCTTCTCCAGGATGCGGGGATCCACCATTTCTCCGGACAACAACTGATCGCCGTCAGTGAAAGTGATGTTTTATTACATTGGAATGAAACTTACCACAACGAAATCGTCATTACGGCCCAGCCATTTGATGCAACCCCCAGACTTGACATATCGATCGCCTGTCTTGAATATAATTACGCCATCTGAGCCGAGCTCAAAAGAGGGGTGATTTTGCTTAAGATATTCTTTTGCGATCAGTTTGCTGGAGATGTAGAGCTCGCCCTCTTCGAGGCATTAGAGTGCGTTCGACGTCAAGTGAGTGTGGGAAACGGACCTGAGTCATTCGGCTTCCCATCGTCGACGAGGGTAAATTGCGCATCCGGCATAAACATGTCCTCGATGCCCCACCAAACCTCTTTCGCCTCCGTCACTCGTCGCTTGAACACCAGTCCTAGCAGGAGACAAAAAGTTAGAATGTCATCCAATCAGTGAATCCATGACATACTTACCTCCAACTTCCGTCATCCCGAGACCATCGGCCAAAGAGAGCTTGTGCTCCTGCACGAAATTGATACACTCCTCACTCGGCGCCGCGCCGCCCATCTCGATGATCTTCAATCTCTGCATGACGCCGATCAATTCCTCTCTGCGCCTCGAATCAGGCTCCGATTTAATCCTTCCCATTACACCATCAAACATGAAGGGGATCGCCGCCCAGGAATCGGGGTGGTACCACTCCATCGCGAGCAATAGAGAACTAACCACATCGCGGGAGCCATGGTCTAAAGCGCCCTGAAAAAAATAGCTCGAGGGAGTGAGGGCAAAAATGTAGCACCCGCCAGTGAGGAAGACATTCATGAAGATGTCGAGCAACGCCCATATATGGGAGAAGGGATTAAAGCCCAGAACGCGGATATGCTCCAATACCTTGTCCGGAAACGCTCGTCGATTCCATTCGAGAATGGAGCTCGTTTGAGAGAGGAGTGTCTCGTGGCTCAAAGGGACGCATTTGAGGTTCGATACGTTCGATGCCGAGGAGGTGAAGATGTAGAGGAAAATGCTCGTGGGGTCCGGTGATGGATACTGATCGCGAGGAAGATCGGGTGCGTCCACGAAACGCCGGGAGAGAGCTGCCATGGAGGTCTCTTCGGGCGTGAAATTTAATAAGGGAAATCCCCCGTCTAGAGAGCGTCAGAGGCAAAAGTTACTGCAAAGAATGACACGTACCGAGAGCAACTTGCTGTGTGCCTTTCTCCGTGGACGGGACTGCGACGCAGGCGGGCGACACTGTTGCTAGCATGGGTTGTAAGAGGGGCGCAGGTGCATGATAATCCATCGGAGCCACAATTCCCCGCAGTTTCCAGACAGCTAAACTCAACGCCAAAGTATACGGAAGGTTCTCCGCGACAATTGCGACAGTCGGACGAGCGCCGTACCGGCTTTCAAGTTCCAAGGCAAGGCCGTTGGAGATAATGTCGAGGTCATCGTATGTCCAACATTCGTCCGCGCATTGGACAACGGTTCTCAATCTTGTCTCCGGATTTGCGGCGTGGGCGCGGAACACGTCCAGTAATGTCGAGGAATCCGACATCGAAGGAGGAGGAACAGGCATCTAGGTGTCATCTCCAAGACTTCGGAAGCGTCTATATATCAAGGCCCTTCCAGGAAGCATTCATACCGGATGAGGCTTCGCGCCGTGAATGGCAGGATGCCGAGAAAAATATATTCTTGGTGGAAAAACGTTTCGGTGTCTCTCGGTGCCACAGGTGGGCCAGCACGTTTGTTTACGTTGCTGAAGAGCTCCTCCCTCGCAGAAAAAGAAATCATATCGAATGACAGATCGAAGTATTCCAAATCGAGGTCCCATCTGGCAGCGGTCGATTCCGCGATCGCACCAGCGACTTCTACTTGGGGTAGAACGGCGGTCTGATACGGGCAAGAAGGCATTTTGCGAGGGTACGCAGAAGTCGCCCCTGACAGTGAGCCCTCCACCCACACATCTCTGTTGCAATAACGGCATACTTACCTGCACTCAAATGCCCCTCATTGAGACCTTCCCCAGCCCTCGAACACCTTGTAATATCCACCGTGGCGTATCGCCGTTAGAGCATCGTGCCTCGAACAGTTGGTGGCGGCGATAGTGGTGGTTGAGAGGAAAGACCGGGATCCCCGATCAAGGGATCTTCGGGTGTCGGCTGTGCGCGATGCAGTGTAGTGCTGCCGCGGATGCCGTATTTTCGACTGATTGGGTTATTGTGGGTTGGATTTCATTTCCTTCCCTGCAAGGATTGAGATTAAACATGTGCTATACCCAAAAACCCAAGGGAGAAAGAAAGAAAGAAAAAGTTCGTCACGTCCGTCACTGGCGGTGCCTGCGGCAAACTCTACCGAATAGTAAGTACATACGTGCTCTGAACCCAGGCGCCTGAAATTTCAGGCAAAAACCAAGGTCAGAGTCTCCAATGATACGGAGTTCCAAGTGGGCCCGATTAATAACGTTGGCGCCTGTTCCATCGGGCTTTTGGCAGAATTCTGGCGTACATCTCTTTTTTTCTTTTTTTGATCGTCACTATGGTGCAAGTCACCTAGCTGCCGCTCCCAAAAAATAGTGGCCAAATGGCCGGAGAAAAAAAATTGGGCCTATACACAGCCACAATCAGCGATATTTTTCATTATTTCACCCGCCAGTGGCCAAATTGCAAGGAAGTATTTTTTACCTCACTCAATCTTGGTTCAAATGGAAATTTGTCTTACAGATCTGTGCAGAATGTCAAAAGAAACACATTGGTAAGAGGGATAAAGAATAGAGGCAAAATTCGGGCCGGAAAAGCTCTGGCAATCTCGCGCACGGGGTAGCGGCAGCTAGGTGACTTGCACCATAGTATCGGTTCTTTTACAGATACTAGAATTTTTCAATTTTTCAGAGACGCTGTGCCATCCGCCCGAGAGCGGAGTTCTTCGACCAGTGATCACTCAGGCCATCGTACCTTTTCGGTTCTTACCCGAAATCGCCAAGCCACCACTGGCGAGTGTTGTGTCTTTCTCGTCTAACTTTCTCTTGGAATCCCTGGAAAATGAACACTGATGCTTTCCAACTGTCCGGCAGCTCATTCGGAGATTTAGATTTACGCCGTCCTCGGGTTTTCGGAAGGCACACCACATTTTGGTTCCGCCTTGTCGGTCCCTAAATACCTGATGTCCCAATTGGAACCTTGGCGAACATTGAACCTTGCGACACGATAGGACAGCAATATGCGCGAAATGGTACGGCAGACACGTCAGCCGCCAGTGCTCTTTCTATCGTAACTTGGCATGAGATCCCTTGGCCGCGGCCTGTAGCGACATCTGGGTGAATATTCTTTGGTTCACGAGCCTTGCCCTCAGTATAGCCACAGCCATCCTTGCTGTCCTTGAGAAGTAGTGCTTACACCAGCACTCCTCTTTTGCCAGTGCATTCCGTGTTGAGCGGTCGCCAGTCATCGGTCTCAGCCTCGGGCTTCCGCCGGATTGCCAAGTGGAAGGTGTGAGATCTATTGGCTGGATTGAGCATGTTTATACAGTACAGGTTTGCGGACCGTGAGTTTCAGACAGCCTCAATTTAATGAACAACTACGTCGGCTACATTCCACGACAAAGTACGACACAAATATGCAAACCTATCCGTGAGCCCGGAACGTCACTGCGCTTAACCCACCCTGGTAAGAAATGGTGTCTTCAACTTTGAAGTTTGAGGGGATCGCCTGGAATGTTGCTTGCCTACGGTTTTGCTGAGCGCCAATTTCAACGGGTGTTTCTGCTTCCACAGTGCTAAGGTTCCAACTATTTTGTTGTGTGTGTGGCTAAGCACAAACTAAACAGAAACCGAAATAAACATTTAAAAACTGTTTACTGTATACGGTAAATTTGCCGTAAGTAATTGACGAGCGAAGGCTATTATATTAGTATTTGAAGTATCCTTCTTTGACCCACATCTTCGTAAGCATGGCCTCCATGATCGTGTTCGCCTTCAATGAGCTGCGGGTTTCACGGCATAAGTTGCGGGATTTGACGCTAGCCCCTGGAATGGTCAGCAAGTCTCGTCCGGGATATACAGGGTCGGCGGCGAGGACGCATGCTGCCGGGACCAGAACCGCAGGGCTTAGGCAGGCCATATTGTTCCATACCTGAGACAAAAAGCGGAATGTTCCGAAAATATTACGCGGTTCCCCTCAAAAAACTGAATATTCAATTCAACTGTGTGTTTATTGTGTACAAACTGTTTTCTAACGTGCCCAAACTCAACGGAAACAAAAACCTTTTAACTGTGTACAACGTCCAGAAACAGAAATTGCTAGAGCCTTATGGACCCGCGCCCATCGGTAATCTTTTAAATGAACTAACCGAGGTGGCGTGGCAAGAGATGAAAGCACGCCCTTGTGCCAACGGGGTTTTTTTTTTTGCGGATTACGAGTATAATGGTACGCGCGTCAGCGCTTCTTTGGCCCTTTGCCTTCATACCTATGAGGTACTAACGTTCATATAAAGAGACTGTCTACGAGAGACTACTTTATACCACCATCTTTCGTGTGCACTATACAGGCCAAACTTTCCTCTGCGTATTTTTCTTGCTATAAATCTCTTCGTAATGCTGACTAGTTGAGTATCCTGGTATGCAGCGATCTCGGGACTAATATTACACCACTAGACGAGAGTTCTGCAATACTGCACGCCACGCGCGAGTACCATGCATATCCTGGGGCTCAGTATGCCCTGCCAACTGACGATGTTGAACGCCAGAGGTGCGATGCATCAATGGTCACAACTCGGAGATTGAGCGTTTCCCAGACTTTTGCTTCAACACAATTTGCTCAAAAGGATTTTCGAAAATAAAGTACTCCTCGCACCAGTCACGTTCACCCAAGGCGATCGGGTGCTTGATATAGGAACAGGACCTGGTAAGTTGCTTTCTCGGGCTACGAGCGCGAGTCTCACTCCATCAAGGTCTCTGGGCTTTGGACATGGAGCAAGCTGTCGGTCCAGCGGTGCATATCTGTGGAGTCGACATTGAATCTCGACTGTTCCCGGCATCTCCGCCGAAGAATATGGCATTTCAAGTAGAATCGGTCCTTAGTCTTCCATCGGATTGGACCGATACTTTCACGTTGGTCCATCAACGACTTCTCATGGTGGCTCTCCAGATCCCCGAGTGGCCCCAGGCGCTTGGAGAGATCTACCGGGTGCTCCGTCCCGGGGGGTGGGTCCAACTCGGAGAATGGATTCCTTGGATCGAAGGAGGCAATCCCGACAAACCATGCACGGAGAAAATCGTCTCTCTAACTCGGTGCTTGACGAAATCTCGCAACTTGTACGTAGATTGCGCTCTGCATATGCCTGCAATGCTGGAGCAAGCTGGTTTTGTCGACGTAAAGGCCGAGGGAAGGATGCTGCGGATGGGAAAATGGGGCGGGGAAGACGGAATCGCGACCGCCATCAACCACGCGGCGATCTTCCGGGGGATGAAGACCCCGCTTCTCCAAGCAGGCGGCTATGGAAAAGTTGCGAAGGAATCCGAATATGACGCGCTCATGGAAGGGATGGAAAAAGAGTGGGACGAGATTCCGGGCACACAAATCGAGTATGTTACCTTTTGGGCACGAAAACCTGAAAACTAGTTGGTAGTCGTCGTAGACCTCGGAAGAATTGATATGCTTGGCACGAGGCGAAGCCGCCAGGCAGAATTCTGATCTAAGAGGAGTACGAACAAAAGAAGAAAACGGAGGGAACCAGTCCAAGGGGTGGTGTCTCCTCGCCGTCCCCAATTCCCAGAGTCCGTCAATTGTACAACCTCTGGTTACTTAAAAATTGAAGATATGGGAAATGTCAACGCTGGTGTATTCCGGCAGATTCTGAGACGTCCCTCTAAATTTAAGCGGTCGCACATCGACTACTTGAACTTTTTCAGGAGAAAAACAATCCCTACATAACTAACTTATTTTCAAAATTAATGTCAGATATAAGATAAACAATAATTATCCAAGCGCATCGGCGGAGGCAAATTCCCGTTGATTGCACCGTGCCAGGCCGTCGGCTGCCACCAGCGAGCAACGGAGTAATTTTACGCGCGGAGCGGGGAACCGGCTGATCGGCAGCGCGGGGCATTGGCCGGTGGCGGCTGACATTGCCGAACAACACTCAACACAGGTGCAAGCCAATGCACCCTGGTGGTTTTCACTGGAACAGAATAGATTCTGGTTTCAATGAAATCAAATGGGCTGGAATCGTATTGTGATCGTGCGTAGCTACGTGAATTCACAGTCAGTACTTGGGGAAAAGATAAAATTTGAAGAGACAATTTAAAACAAAGGGCAAGGCTAGGATTAAGATGTCTACGACGTTATAATGGATATCATATTCCAACGGACTATCAAGAGGAAACGAAACACGTTCAAAAAAGGGTTGCAAACCGACTGGGTTCACTTTGTAGATTAAATCTGCGTTCAGTTTGACCTTAGATGTGTGTTTCGGGTCCGGAAATTCAAATGCTGTGTAGGACCAAGGAGAAGGGAAGATTGAAGGCACAACTTTGAAGCTTCCGGAAATTTCCTGATGATACTGCGCCGACGTTTCGATCCGCAATTTCGGTTCCAATACGTACGAGAAATTGAGATAGGGTCACGATAACTTGAACTAGACTCCTTGATTGTCTGTCTCATGAGAGAATGATATTTAGCGAGCGATCTGGTGGGTGCTAAAATCTTCGCGCAGTTAGTTTCAGTGAGCGGCCGGGGGTCGGTTATGTTCTTGACGCTATTGTTAAAATCTTACTGCTCAAATTTCATATGAATTGCGTGGAGGCAGGAACAATCCCTGGCAGAAATTGGGTGACCCAGAATGGAGACATTGAATTCCTTTGGAACGCTACTTGTTAAATTACTGCTCAAATTTGTGCGTTACCTATCTGCGAGCCACTCCTCTTGCAAGGGTTGGTTTACCCTCGTTTCGTTCCCCTTTCTAATTTATTTCCAAAACGGGCATCGAGGGGTTGTTTATTTGTGTGATTTGAAGGAGGCCTTCCGGCTCTTGGACTTGAGTTTTCTGCCGTCATGTTGACTTTTCCAGCCTCTCTTCCCAGTCACGTGTTTGTAGCCAACTCTCTTCCGGCTTTTCTTATAAAGCTTTTTATAAATCTCTTTCTTCTTCCCATGGCACGGATGCTTTTCGTTTTCAGACCACCTCGAGCGTTTCTCAATTAATTTCCAAAACGAGCATTGAGCGGTTGTTTGTCCGTATGGCACTTGGAAGCTTCTGCCAAGCACCACGCCTTTCCCAACTGCCCAGAGCCATGTTGTCGGTGAGAGTATACGGACTTTCGCCTCCACGTCCCTTGCCGCATCGCACCGCAACAGTCCCTGGTAGTAGCTTCCTAACACGAGGCTGGAATGTTCGATAACGATATAATGATTGAGTTCGGTGACAATTTGGTCGGGCTGCGAAGCCGATGAACCATAGGTTGTCCTCTTCCGACGGCTCTCCGTGGTGCTTACTACGTTCATGGCGCAGACATCCCCCGCTCTTTCCCCGGACAACACTGCCATCTCGGATTCCATTCTCGTTGCCCTGCAGCGCGCTCAAGCTAACGGCAGTTCGTAAGGCTCTATCCCTTCTGCCGACACCTCCTTCGCCGCAGCCTCTAGCGACATCTGGGTTTGGTTCACGAGCCTGGCCCTCAGGCCCTCCTTGCTGTCCTTGTGAAGCAGTTGCACCAGTACTCCTCTTTTCCCGTTGCATTCCGTCTTGAGCGATCGCCAGTCATCGGTCTCAGCCTCGGGCTTCCGCCGGATTGCCAAGTGGAAGGTGTGAGATCTATTGGCTGGATTGAGCTTGTTTATACAGTGCAGGTTTGCGGACCGTGAGTTTCAGACAGCCTCAATTTAATGAACAACTACGTCGGCTATATACCACGCCACAGTACGACACAAATACGCAAACTTATCCGTGAGCCCAGAACGTCACTGCGCTTAACCCACCCTGGTAAGAAATGGTGTCTTCAACTTTGAAGTTTGAGGGGACCACCTGGAATGTTGCTTTCCTATGGCTTTGCTGAGCGCCAATTTCAACGGGTGTTTCTGCTCCCACAGTGCTGAGGTTCCAACTATTTTGTTGTGTGTGGGGCTAAGCACAAACTAAACAGAAACCAAAATAAACATTTAAAAACTGTTTACTGTATACGGTATATTTGCCGTAAGTAATTGACGAGCGAAGGCTATATATTAGTATTTGAAGCATCCTTCTTTGACCCACATCTTCGTAAGCATGGCCTCCATGATCGTGTTCGCCTTCAATGAGCTGCGGGTTTCACGGCATAAGTTGCGGGATTTGACGCTAGCCCCTGGAATGGTCAGCAAGTCTCGTCCGAGATATACAGGGTCGGCGGCGAGGACGCATGCTGCCGGGACCAGAACCGCAGGGCTTAGGCAGGCCATATTGTTCCATACCTGAGACAAAAAGCGGAATGTTCCGAAAATATTAAGCGGTTCCCCCCCAAAAAACTGAATATTCAATTCAACTGTGTGTTTATTGTGTACAAACTGTTTTCTAACGTGCCCAAACTCGACGGAAACAAATAATCCTTTTAACTGTGTACAATATCCAGAAACAGAAATTGTTAGAGCCTTATGGACCCGCACCCATCGCTCATCTTTTAAATGAACTAACCGAGGTGGCATACGCCCTTGTGTCAGCGGTCGGGGACGACGAGGAGACACCACCACCTAGACTGGCTCGCTCCATTTTCGTCTTTTGGTCATACTCCTTTTGGTTCACAATACGCTGCTTCTACCTGGCGGCCTTCGTGCAAAGCATATTGATTTTTCCGAGGTCTACAACGACGCCGACTACTCTTACCAGTTACTAGTTTTCAGATTTTCGTGCCCAAAAGGTAACATACTCGATCTGTGTGCCCGGAATCTCGTCCCACTCTTTTTCATTCCTTCCATGAGCGCGTCATATTCGGATTCGATAAGTAATGCCTCATTTTCAAAATGATCTGTGCAGGTGGCTTGTCTTTCAAAGGTTCAAGTCATCCTTGAAGTAAGTACTAGAGCTTTTCGTTTGTGTCAATTTCACCCTGTAGCCATCCTTTTATGAGCATCTCGACCATCTTGCTGTAGTTCTCGACATCACGGACAAGAAGTAGGTCAGGGGGCGGAGGACCCCCTTTTCCTTTGTTTAGACGCAGCGTAGCCTACGAAAGAAGAAGAGCAACCGTAGGAGGAAGCGTCGGACCCGAAGAGGAACTATCCCAGTTTCCGTGAAGAGCGGCGTGATTACAGAGCGCGAATGTAGGTTGAGCATCTGCCGAATGAACCTAATTTGAACTTTGCCAAGTTGTTTGAAGTGGATGTCTTCGCTGCCAGGGGAGATCTTGCATCCATGGATTAGATGGCAGTCTACCCTAGCCATGTACAACTCCTTGAGTTCAACTGGTGTCAGACGGCCGGTCATGTCCTCAACAGCTATGATTCGATGTCCGCAGTACCGGGCCGTGCGTGCCTTCGCGTTTTATGGTGGGTAGCCAGAACGTTTCGCGTGTCCGTTTGGAAGGAAACCCCAACATATTTCTCATGTGGCGAGAAATACGTCGTCTTTGTCCGGCATCATCGCGAGATCTGCCAGGAAAAGGTTCCAATAGAAACCAGCTGATCGGCTCTTCGGGCTCCCCGAATACATGTCGGCCGCCATCAATATTACTTTTCCGACTGATCGAATTTAGATGTGTGATGGCCCTGGGCAGCGCTTCAAACGGGCAGACTTTCTAGACGCACTGGGCCGGGGGGGGGGGGGGGGGGCTCACGAAGAATAAACGGGGGGGTCGATAGGGAAGGGAGGTCGTCAAGTCAGAAATTATCAAGTTGAATTATGGAAATTTACCTTCAGTTATTCCGTTGAGGCGCCAGATTCTCTCATGCTCATGCGAGGACTGAACCTCCGTGCAAGTTGAGAGTAAAAATTATCAGTCAACGACGAACTATTCCGCTTGATGGCTACTTGTCAATACTGTAATTTCAACCGGCCCTGTTACACGTCAAGTTACTTCCACCCATAAATGGTATTCCAGCGGATGCCGGACGGTAACGCCGATATGGTAAACTTTACCCCGGTACGCTCTTACGTTCTTAAATATCGAAGGGGAAGGGGGAAGTAGCACCTGAAAGGAAAGTCAGTCCGATAGATTATCGGGTGGGAGGCCGTGGCGCACCAGGCCCCCGCCCCTCAAAAAAAACACTAATATAGGAAGAATAGAATGAACAGACTCAGGCTCGGATAGCTATAGGCATCCGTCCGGTACCGGACTACGCCACAACGAGACATGCATGCTAAACAGGAAACAGCCGGAACTCAGCGACCCTTCGAGGTAAGGGTATTCAGTCACAAACCAGAATATACATCGGCATAGACAGTGGATCGCGGGATCCCCGGGATATATAAATGCCTGGTAATTCTTCTGTTCCCACCGCTCGCAAGGGAAATGAATATTCTCCTGGCCTCAGCTGGCCTTGCCTTGTCAGTGACTGTCGTCTACTGGTTTAAACCCCGGTCTGGGTTGAAGCCGCCACCGGGACCGCCCTCGCATCCATTGGTCGGTCACACCTTCAAAGTCCCAACGGTGAAAACATGGAAATATTTTGAAAACCTCTGGCATGAATATGGTGAGTACCAGGGGTCGTGCCGAAATACATTTATCCCGTTTAATCACTTCATCCCCTGACCCGCAGGACCTATTGTGAGAATAACGCTCGCAGGAGACGATATTGTCGTCCTGAGTGACGCAGCGGATGCGGAAGAGCTGGCAAGTCTCTAGAGCTAATTGCCATTCCTGCTCACTCACCGGTTGAATCTTAGCTTGGGCGTCGCGCTCGCAACTATTCATCGAGGAGACCTCTCATATATGCCGGGAAGTATGAATCCAATAATAACCGAATGTCCCAGCTACCCTACGGAGAGAGATTCCGAAAGCAAAGGACAGCCTTTCATCAGATGCTTCAACCTCGGGGTTCGTCCGATCGGATGTGTTGTCATTTCTCAGACTGACATTCGTTTATAGCGGTGGGAGGCTATGAGGGAGTTCAATACACCGAGTCTTTGCGGCTCTTGTTGGATCTCATCAAAACGCCCGATGACTATTACAACCACTTCCAGCGTTTCCCGGCCTCTCTTGTCTTTACTCTAGCTTTTGGACGACGCATCAACGATGATGGCAAAGATCTTGCGGACGCTATCGCAATCTTGATTACCTTCGTACAGGATATTAACCCAGGAGCGCACCTCGTTGATACGTTCCCCATTCTGGACCAGCTTCCTGATTTCCTCGCAACCTGGCGAGCGGAAGCAAAGAAGAAGCACGAGCGCGAAATGGATGTGAGTGCTTGCTTCTCAATGTTGACTTCGACCAATATTGGGTTTTAGCTGTATGGCCGCCTGTCCGAGAGCGTTAAGACGACAATGGAGAAGGACACCGCGTTGGAATGTTTTGCGGCCCGATTATGGGACCAACAAGAGAAACTGAAACTCACGGACGAGGAAATTTACTACAGTACGCTACACGAAACATTGCATTGGTGATCGGAACTGACGCATACACCAACAGTTGCTGGGACAGCGTTCATAGCTGGCACGGACACCAGTTCAATCACCTTACTCTGGTTTGTGAGTGCCTTTATTAGATTGACGGTCAAACACTCAGACCTGCCAGGTTCAAGCAATGGCGCTGTATCCCGAGGCTATGAAAAAAGCGCAAGAGGAGATCGACTCGCTCTTTGACGCGGATACGCTGCCCGAGTTCTCTCGAATGAAGGACACTCCATATTGTTGCGCTCTTATCAAGGAGACCATTCGGTTGGTATTTATTTCGGCCGCACGGTGCCATCCAATTGATTCCTTTGTTCGAAGATGGGCTCCTGCAGCTCCTCTGTCGATTCCGCACTACTCGGACGCAGACGATGAGTATAAGGGCTATATCGTATGCATTCCATAGATCTTTAATCCTGTGCCACGTTGACGCTTTGTAGATTCGCAAGGGAACGACGGTCATTCCGTCCATCTGGAACATGGTGAGTTATCCTCCCTTGAGAATACGCAGAGGCCAAAAATCGCAAGTAGCACCATAACGAAGACGAATTCCCCAACTCGTACACATTCGATCCCGAGAGATTCTTGAATAAAGGATCCGGTACAGAAGACGTCGCAGAGTCCTTGACCGAGGGACATTATGGCTTTGGTGTGTGGTATCGTGGATCATCGGTCCGGTTATTGACCTAGTCTCATTCAGGTTTCGGACGGTGCGTTGTCGAGAAGAGGCATCATTTCACTCACCGACAATTATGATTAGGAGGAAATGCCCGGGACTTCACCTGGCTACCAAAAGCACTTGGATTTCGGTAGTTCGGGTCCTCTGGGCGTTCAACATTGAGCGTTGTAAGGATGCTTCAGGCAACTACATCAAGATTGATCCCGCAGACTGCACCGACGGATTAACTGTGTAAACATCGTTGCATGTGACACATTCGTTCTCGCTGACGACAACATGACAGGCGCCCGAGCGAGTTCCCCGTGAACATTATTCCCCGGAGCGCTACGCACGTTCAGACAATTATGGCTGCCGAAGAACACGCTTGAGATTGTCCTCAGGACCCTCCACGGAAGTCACGGGAGGGACTTGTTAGGTAGAGGTACTATAAGCCCAGCAGAGACTAATGGAATAAGTAAAACCCAGCCGGGCACTTCGAGGTGATGGCTATAATCAGAAAATATCCACGTTACAGCTACCGGTAAAATGTACATCAGAAAGTCCAAATTCAAAGCAGAACAGGTAAGTAACACGGATGCGAGATCCCGGCGAGAGAAGAGACAAGCACAGATAAAACCTACAACACGGATTGCTCCTCAGTTAGCATCCTGGATGCGAAGCGGCCAGGCAACAGAAAAGGAACCAAAATATTCAAAAATTGGTGTAGCCAGAAAAAGAAATTGCGCGCTCGAGAGGGATTCCGGACGAGGATATACAGAAGTCCCGCCCGAATCATCAGCCCAAGCCTTTCTTTCCCCAGACAGTTATTCCTCTTGCAAACATACACAGCACCGTTTCAGTATTTTCGACTCTCTCCTCCAACCGCGGGAAAGCGGGAATATCGGGCGCTAGTCTCTCGTAGACAGACGCTTAATATGAACGTTCGTACCTCACTATATTAATCGGGCGCCGGATCCTTTTGATTCGGGCCACTCGGCCGACGGCCGCTCTCTCGCGCGACACTGACGACCTCCTCCTCTTTCGAGTTTCGATTTCGCTCGTTCGCTGCGGGGAGGGGCGTCGTTGACGCCGTCTTTGCTCGGGGGAGTGGGAAAACGAAGAACGCAGGAATCGGAACTCGGATAGTCGACTGAATCACAAAATGACACCCTGTTCGCGGCCGCTGCAATTCGAGGTGCAGAGTCAATTTACCCAGCTCACTGTGCACATCGAGGGTATAGCGTGCGGGTGGAACGCGAGTTCGCCGCGTTCGTTTCAGGTGCGCTTTTTCTATCCCCCTTCTCAATCCATCCCGAGCCCATTCCTTCAATTCCTGATCCCATCCATTTTCATTCATTCATTGAGGGACTTACTTACTAGCTCTAGTTTTCTCTAGTCCGTCTTCAATCGCGTCTACCCCGAAAACTCAGGCTCTACGGTATGCCGACCGATGCATGTGCGGGAGGCAATGTTTTGGAAATCCGCTGCAACTGCAGCCACGGAATGCAATACCTGATGGCAGTCGTTTCGGAGCTATAGCAGCAGCAGCACATACTCGGGATGAGTCTTCGGGAGCAACGCCGACGGCGCGATCTATTTGGATTGCGACTGCGGACAGTCGCGTCGCTGGGAAGACGACATTTCCGTCCTCGCCCCTGAGCACGAATTCTGCGGGAGGGACCAGTCCCGGAGGAAGTTTGTTGCCGGTACTGCTGTCTGCCTTTCCTACGCAAAACTCGACCTGGATGCCCATGTGCAAGCGAGCATTGACAAAATATCTGTTTTGGGCGCCTCCTCCGCGAGCAAGTCTCGAGTCTCTGGATCTTGGGGCCGCCACCGATAGCGATAACGCGAGTCGTCGCGACTCAGCCCTCTCCCTCAGTGTTTATTAGTTGCAGTGTCAGTTCCAGGTGCTCTAATATGACATTACTCCCTGCCATTCCATTCCCTTCACTGCCCGCATTACAGCACATGTATAACGACCTAGCCTGCGTGCAATACAGCTCGTCTTTTGGAGCCACGTCGACCCCGGCGCGGGTCTGGCCCTGGTCGAGCGTGACATCCAAGAACGCAATGTGCTGCGGGAAAGGCAATAAAGGAGAGGAGAATCCGGATTTGAGCCGGTGAGTCGCGTCTCCTCACTTCCGCAGCACTTGCGTTGCGGACCTCGGTCTCGCCCCCACGTATCACCGAGTCTCCGAAGTGAGATTGCAATCGGGACTGACTCGATCTTCCTTGATCCCATCCTGCTTGCGACTTCCTACTCTCGGTCTCAATCCTTCTTATTTTTTCCTCGATCATTTTCACCGCGGACTAACGTGCTACAACAGAGCTTGGCCTCCGCTAACGGTCGGATTGACTATGCACGACAAAGGGTCGGGGCAGCAGGGGACGCATCGGGAGTAAGATGGGTATGTTTGCTCTTGTCTCTTTTCTATATTTTTTCGGACCCGTGTCTTTGTCTCGCCCGCCTCTGCAGGCTAGGCCTTCCTTTTTTTTGCCTCCTGCCCGTGCCTGGTCCTGGTCCTCGTGTGTACGCGCAGGGACGCGCATGTCGAGCGCAGGTTAAGGCGCGCCGAGCGTGGTGGTGCACAATTGCGCACGGAGGGCTCGCCCCATACAACGAGGACGAGAGATGCTGCACCGCATGGCGGCAAAGGGGCTCGAAGCGTTACTCGAGTCGGCTGCTTTCTGCGCGCGAAGCAGCGCAGTGTAGGACGGGCGCCGGACGGCAGAGGACGTGACGGCGCGCGGCCGCTTGAATGACGGTCTATGCTTAGGCATCCGCCGCGCCTTTCAGATGTGTATAGCCATGAGCCGCTCTCGGTTTGCGCTCCGTTTGTCCTGCTGGAAAATTATATGCACGAAACATCCATCTGCGAAGTTTCCAAGATAACAACTGCAAAAATCTCTCGAGTGCAAGCCAGCAGAACTATTCGCCCTGTTCAACATTCCCAATTAATCAATTTCGGTTTCCTGCGCATCAATATTTTACTGAAATGCTGGCAGTCTATGGCCTCCGCAGTCTGTTTTCCGACCCAGTGCGTGTAGCTCCATTGGCCGGTGAATAACCCTCCGCCACTCACCTCTTCTGTGCCCGCCGCACTGATTGATGAGTTGGCTGTCGCACCATCATGGCAAGGTTTGTACTGAGTGTTTTGCGTTCTCTATATTTGCAACGGTAGGCCACTGTTGTGACCATGTTGGTCTGCAAATCATTGACATAGTATGCCCCGGAAGTTTGAGCCCGCGCAACGTGTCCACAGATTCATTGCCGGTTGATCCTCGCCTCTGTTCGACACTGAGTCTACGGTGTGTTACTGTGTTCCTAGGCCGATCTCCTCTTTGACATCTCCCCACTCATCTCGAGTTGTTTCGTCTCCCTCAGGCGGCGAACTGCATCCATCCGCATTCATTTGAACCATTGCGTCCACTTCGCAAACTGCGCAGGTCTCATCATCCAATTCAGGCGGTGCCTTTCTGTTAAGCTCCATGCCGGAGGTACGCACACACCGCTCTTCGCATAATTTTCGCACTGCGCTTTTCATTAATTGGCCGTTCGATTTCCTTCCCCAGTTGATGTATCTTTTCTGTTTTGGGTTCACTTTGGTCGGGCTCGTGAATCAAAGTTCTGTCAGTGCCTTTCTTAACATACCTCTTCGTTCACGGGCGACCACCTGACCTGCATAGTTTTTTGTTGACAGGACGCAGTTCTACGCAGTTGCCGCCGCCTACGGCGCAGTTCCGTTTGATGATTATTGTCAGCCTGTCCGGTTGTGGGCATTTAAAGCTAGCGTGATTGTACTCGGCTCCAGAGCAAACTATGCTGGTGATTCTATTTTGGGGCCCGGTAACGCAAGAAATACAATTTGTGCAATAGGATATTTTTTACGGGTGGTATTTCCCGTTCACTCCGTAGTAAAGATATTTTTATGACTGATCTGACTTTGTTCCTACTGTTGTATCCCGTGTGGAGCGAGGATATGCTACTTGCATGCCATGATTCTTGCAAGTTGCATCTCTGAGTAGCTTTAATCGGGTGAGTAAGATCTACCCAGCGGTCCTTATCAAGTTGAACGTCGGGTTTAATCAAATAATTCTTATTGCCGGAGCGAAGCGGCGGCAGGTCTTGTATTTGTATGACATGTGCACCCTCGGAGGCAGGCGGCAAATAATGCACTTGCCATATCGGGACATCCGACCTGTTGGCATGGCTCAAGGGCCTGATATGGCCTTGATATTCAGTTGGAACTTCCATATCTTCAATAGCGTGACAGATGGATGGCATGTGCGTGCATTCCTTCAAGAGACGGATGGATGGCATGTGCCTGCATTCCTTCAAGTGTAAACACCTGCCATGAGGTACTAACATTCATATAAAGAGTCTGTCTACGAAAGACTACTTCATACCACCATCTTTCGTGTGCACTCTACAGGCCGAAATTTCTTCTGCGTATTTTTCTTGCTACCCTGGTCCCGCTACACCGCACTTAGATCTCTCTGTAATGTCGACTAGTTGAGTATCCCGGTATACAGCCATGTCCGAACGAATAATACCCCACTAGACGAGAGTTCTGCTATACTGCACGTCACGCGCGAGTATCATGCATATCCCGGGGCTCAATATGCCCTGCCAACTGATGATGTTGAACGCCAGAGGTACGAAGCATCCATTATGCCAACTCGACCCCGAGATTGAACGTTTCCTAGACTTTTGCTTCAGCACAATTTGCTTAAAAAGATTTTCGGAAACAAAGTACTCCTCGCACCAGCCAAGTTCACCCAGGGCGACCGGGTGCTTGATATAGGAACAGGACCTGGTAAGTTGCTTTCTCAGGCTACGAGCGTGAGTCTCACTCCATCAAGGTCTCTGGGCTTTGGACATGGCACAATTTGTCGGTCCAGCGGTGCATATCTGTGGAGTCGACATTGAATCTCGACTGTTCCCGGCATCTCCACCGAAGAATATGGCATTTCAAGTAGAATCGGTCATTAGTCTTCCATCGAATTGGACCGATACTTTCGCGCTGGTCCATCAGCGATTTCTTATGGCGGGTCTCCAGATCCCCGAGTGGCCCCAGGCGCTTGGAGAGATCTACCGGGTGCTCCGTCCCGGGGGGTGGGTCCAACTCGGAGAATGGATTCCTTGGATCGAAGGAAGCAATCCCGACAAACCATGCATGGAGAAAATTGTCTCTCTGACTCGGTGCTTGACGAAATCTCGCAACTTGTACATAGATTGCGCTCTGCATATGCCTGCAATGCTGGAGCAAGCTGGTTTTGTCGACGTAAAGGCCGAGGGAAGGATGCTGCGGATGGGAAAATGGGGCGGGGAAGACGGAATCGCGACCGCCATCAACCAGGCGGGGGTCTTCCAGGGGATGAAGACCCCGATTCTCCAAGCAGGCGGCTATGGAAAAGTTGGGACGGAATCCGAATTTGACGCGCTCATAGAAGGAATGGAAAAAGAGTGGGACGAGATTCCGGGCACACAAATCGAGTATGTTACCTTTTGGGCACGAAAACCTGAAAACTAGTTAGC
This sequence comes from Mycena galopus ATCC 62051, assembly GCA_014925785.1. Taxonomy (NCBI): domain Eukaryota; kingdom Fungi; phylum Basidiomycota; class Agaricomycetes; order Agaricales; family Mycenaceae; genus Mycena; species Mycena galopus. The sequence continues at coordinate 31,162 of WIQG01000605.1, read as the reverse complement.
TAGCAAGAGTAGTCCGCGTAGACCTCGGAAGAATTAATGTGCTTGGCACGAGGCGAAGCCGCCAGGCAGAATTCTGATCCAAGAGGAGTATGACCAAAAGCAGAAAACCGAGGGAGCCAGTCCATGTGGTGGTGTCTCCTCGTCCCCAATTCCCAGAGTTCGTCAATTATATAACTTCTAGTTGAAAACTTGAAGATACGGGAAATATCAATGCTCATGTATTCCGGCAGATTCTGAGACGTCCCTCTAAATTCAAGCCGTCGCACATCGACTACTTTACCTTTTTCAAGGGAAAAACAATTTCCAAGGGCATCGGTGGAGGCAAATTCCCGTTGATTGCACCGTGCCAGGCCGTCAGCTGCCACCGGCGAGCAACGGAGCAATTTTACACGCGGGGCGTGGAACAGGCTGATCGGCAGCGCGGGCCATTGGCCGATGGCGGCTGACATTAGGAGAGCTCAAAGTAAACGGACGCCGGTGTGGCTGTGCTAGTAGTCGCATTAGGTTGTTTGTCCATAGTTGTTCCCAACCATCTTCTGCCTTTTGCCATCGTTTTCCGGCCTTGCGAGACATTCTTAGACCTAGCGAGCTCGAGGGCTCCTGTTTGGGATAGATCACCTAGAAGAGGCTGAGAGCCTCTCCATTTGGTGACCAGAGCGGATTCGAGCACCCACACGCTACATCCTGGCTTCCGGGAATAACCGACACCTCAGTAAAGCGGACCGTGATTACAGATACAAACGAGACGAGCTAGCAGCGGACCGGGCCCGCATCACAGAGGCCGCAAACCAGGAACACGCCACCAGACGTCGCATTCGCAGCACGTCACCATCCCCATATACCGTGTCCGGTGCAGCCACGGCTAGCCCATTGACACAAAATTCAAGCAGCGAGTCATTTCCCAGTACACCCACGATTTCCACACCATCAGAATTATCTCTATCCCCTGAATCATCGCCGACATCCACGCCGACTCTAGTACCAGCATTTTTTACTCCAAGACCTGCTCGCCAACAACCTCCGTTGAAGCGACCAATATCCCCTAACACCGTGTCGTCCGAGGACGAAATGGCACCTCAAAAAACCGTGGAATTGTTCCGCGGGAACTGCGTCTCCGAGAAGGCGCACACGTGGCTCCGCACCCTTGAAGGGACGTGGAAATTTGATACGAAGGAGGAAGAGAAGTTGTATCAGTTTGGGAAGGGACTGCACCCAGGAGGACAGGCAGATGAGTGGTGGGAGGAGTTGAAGGCGGGCGAGAAGGATACGTGGAAGAATCTAATCACCGCATTTGAGAAGAAATGGCCGAAGCCAAAGGCAACGCGGCGAGCAACGGAGGCTATCATCGAGGAGCTCAACACCAACACACTCGACCTCCACACGTTGGGCAAGTACGTCAAGGACGAGGACGGCAACTCCGTCTTGACACACGTCGCGTGGGCGGAGGGGACACGCAAGCTTCTGATGGAGTTACCGAACGGGGACGATGCCATGCTGCTGAAGAGTCACGTCCGCAGTACTCTCCCAGTTGCGTTCCGCCGCCTCATCAGTGATGCTTCCCTTGATTCTTGGGAGAAATGGCTCCGAGCAGTCGAAAATGTTCCCCTCGACGCCATCCGGGACGCTCGCGAGGACTACGAGATCCTCCACCCCACGCAGGAGCTCACGGAAAATCTCAGCCTCGCCCACCTCAGCCCCGCGCGCATCGGGACAATGTACGGAAGCCCACGCGCGGTGTATGTCCCACCGGCAGCACGTCTCTCCCATTCCCCAGCTCGCCCACCACCAGCAGCGACACCCTATTCTACACCGGCACCAGCTGCGTACACACCCCGCACGCCATGGAACGCCCGTATGGACGATGTCTTCGGCGGCAGCACCGCACGCCCACCCAATACATTCACAAAGAACTTGGCCTTCGGGTCTCCTGTCAGTCCGTTAGCCGGAAGATCGCGCCCCACAAGCCTCAGCGGCGACCCTACGCGTGACGCTGAACTTGCCCATACCCTCTCTCAGAATGCTCGCATGTACCCCGTGGACCAGGCTGGGAGGCAACGCTACAAAGCTGACATTGATGCGTGGATATCCCAATATGGCAATTCGACATCACCCGACTATATCACCTACCCGTTCACCCCAGGCACCTCTGCACCGGGATCGCGTGAGTGCTATCGATGTGGTCTACTCACTGCCCCCCCACACTATGGCTCAGGTGCTTGCAAGTCGCTCAATAATCCCGAAGTCCCCACTCGCGAGCTTAATATCCGCACGGTCGTGGGTCAGATCATATACCCCCCGAGACAACGCACCGTGGGAATCTCCCAAATTAACGAAGTTCCCTACGACCTGTTCGGTGGCTTTGACCCCAACCAGCCGCTGTATGACTACGCCCAGTCGGAAAATGGAGAGGAACCCACCAACTAAGGGGTGGTGAGGTTCCTAGTCTAAATTCCCCGGAGAGAGTGCGCGGGCAAGGACGCCGCCGGGACGTTACTAGCTATGATCCGTTCATTGTATTTTTTGCACCTAAGAATACACGGATTCACCAGTACTCGACGTCCCTACCGACCTCCATCCTGAGCCTCCATGACGATGACGACACCGTACCTCCATTTTACCAGCGCGCGCAGCTCGTCGGACAGGATGGGACGAGAGTACGTCTGACAGCGCAGGTGGACGACGGCGCGACACGCAACTGCATCTCGCTGGCGCGGTGGAAGAAATATGGGCACTGTCTCGGCCGTGCAGTCCCATCGAAGACGAGGCTCGGTGTCGCGAGTGGCAGCAAAATATGGCCATACGGTCGCTGGTGGGGCGAGGTCTCAGTCGGCGGCGTAAGCGCCACTGCGTGGTTTGAGATATTCGAGTGTGGCGGAGCCTTCGACGTCCTACTCGGCAAGCCATGGCTCCACACTGTCCGTGCGACTCACAATTACGTGACAGATGAGTTACATATCTGCTTGCAGGGGCGAGAGACCGTGTTGTCCAATGAGCTGCGCACGACGGAGGAGGGGATTGTGGAGGAAAGACACCCAGGAGCGTCGATGGAAGCATCCCGGACTGATGTGAATAGGCGGAGCGAGGGCACGGTCGTAGAGGAGACGTTGGGAGCAGCGGCGACTGCGGAGGGAACGTGGAGCACAGCTGCGACTGCAGAGGAAGGACGGAGAGCAAGGGAGACCGCAGAGGAAGCGTGCACGACGGCTGGGATCGTGGGGGAAGCACGCCGAGGGGCAGAGATTGTAGAGGAGGCGGCGAGCACGGCCGAGATCGCGGAGGGTGTCAGGACGACAGCGCAGGCTGCGGAGGATATGGGGGAGGTAGCCAGCACGATGTCAGAGGCGGAGATGAGGGAGAGGCAGGCAGAGGGAGAGGGGAGTGAGGGTGACGCACCGGAAGTGGGACCGATCCGGGACGCGGAGGAGCAGTGGACGCTGGACGAGCTAGAGAGGATTGCACGCAAACAGGAGAAGGAGCGTGCGCGCAAGGCAGCGCAGCTACAACGCCGAGCTGAGCAACCTTTTCCATTCCCTGGTCTTGGGTACTCACCTCCACCCCGAGTCGAGCCAAACCCTGCGCGACCGCGCCCATTCCGACTACCAAAGCCCACGCCTCTTGCAACGATACCAGAGGAGAGGAGGACGGTGTCCGTGAAGACCACACGCGAGGACGAGCAGCTAGAGGAAGAACATGAGCGAATCTGCACTCTCCAAGCTCACACGCCGTGGGCAGAGACGAAATTTGCTAAGTACCTCTCTGTGGAACCCATGACCGATGCTGACACCGTGCCCGAGGTGTACGTGGAGCTAACGGGGGCCAAAAATACCATACGCAAGCTCGACGCACGGCAACGCGCAAAGTTACAGCAGCGAGCAGCAGATCGCCTTTGGAACGAGACACTGGCTGCAGCCCGGCGGACTAACAAGATGGCGACAAAACAGGCTCAGCCCCAGGAGGTCTCGGCGTCCGACTTGCGGTGTGAGAGGGAAGAAGCAGATGCGGGAAGATGGGCGCTTCACCGACGGCTGAAGGCTGTGCACAGCCTCTTGCAGGTGGATGTCAAGTCGGTGGACACGGAGGCGCAGCTGCAGTCGCTCGTGACGTCCGAGGTGCGGATACGGCGTTTACGGGGCAAGCTAGACGAGTTGCGAGGAATGGCGAGAGAGAGTATGGACGTCGAGAATGTTTCGGAGCCGACGGCCGATGTCCATTCGCTTGGTGACGTCAGTGCGGCAGAATTCAAGATCGACCGCGGAACCAACACAACGATGCGCGCCACGGATCCGTTCGACGAGACACGAGTACAAGAGATCCGCAGCAAGGTCAAGATTGGGGCTGATCTGACAGAAGAGCAGAAACTCAAGGTCACTTCACTGATTCGCGAGTATGCTGATGTCTTCGCACTATCGATGTCGGAAGTGTTCTATGTCGACTGGTGGAAGCACCACTTGAATATTGATCTGAGCATCAAACTTCCGACCCGCATGTCCCAACGTCCACTCACGGAGAAGCAGAAGGACTGGTTCTATGATATTCTCGATGAAATGGAGGAGGCACATGTGATCCAACGCGTCCCAGGCGAGTTTTTAAAATGTTTAAACAGCACAAACCTTGCACAGAAGGAGGCTGGAAAAACAGGAATCACTCGCACAGAGGTTCTGCGCAAGGTCAACGCCGAGTGCATCAAAAACGGACTTCCACCATTTTGGGAAGAAGTACGCGAACCCGGTGAGACGGATGAAGCCCTCCTGGACGCAGTGGAAAACACCCCGGGACAATCACCAGTGGCGACTAAATGGCGCGTGTGCCACGCTTTCACGGCAGTCAACAAGGCGACACAAATTCCGCCGTTCCCACACGGGGATCTCAAGTCAAAACATGAATTTGCGGCAGGGCATAGGTGGGCCAGTGTTATCGATTTCGCAGCGGGGTACTACGCTGTCCCATTAGATGACGAATCGGTACCTTACACGGCTTTCTACGTGGAAGGCCGTGGCTATTTTGTCTATCTACGGATGCCCTTCGGCTTAACCGGCGCTCCTACAACTTTTTGCGAGATGGTCGCAATTGCACTCGACGACATGATTGGGCGGGAACTTGTCAATTGGATGGACGATATCTGCTTACCAGGTGATGTGTTTGAAACAAAATTGGCCAACTTGACCAAATTCTTCCAGCGCTGCTGTGAGAAGAGTTTATCCCTATCCCCTTCCAAAACCAAGCTCTTTTTCACTGACGTACTATTCGCGGGAGCCATGGTGGGCCCTAATGGACTCAAGCCGAATCTCGATAAGGTCGGCGCTGTTGTGAATTGGCCAGTCCCGGAGAACGTTTCGGACCTCATGGGATTCTTGGGGCTAACAAATTACTTCCGCCGCATGATGCCGGATTACGCCAGAATCGCTGCGCCACTTACGGACCTTACACGTAACGTCGAGATTCAATCCCCAGGCTCGAAATGGCGCGTACGGAAAGGGGCTTACAAACGCGCATTGAAGACCACATCCATTAAGCACAAATGGGGCGAGGACCAACAAAAAGCCTTTTTGACACTGAAATGCTTGCTTTCCCAGGAACCTCTGCTCAAGACGCCGCAATACGATGGCTGACCGTTTCGCGTCACGACAGATGGCTCCGCTGAGGGCTTCGCCGGCTTCTTATCGCAACAATTCCCGTTCATCAACAAAGAAGGGAAGGAAGTTCTACAATGGCACCCGATCGCATACTGTTCCAAGAGAACGTCCACAAGTGAAGCTAAGTACGAGCCGTTCTTGCTCGAATTTGCAGCGCTGAAGTACTCTTTGGACGAATTTGAGGCGTATACTTATGGATCACCCATCGAAATCGAAACTGACTGTCAAGCCTTGCGTGATACGCTGATGCGCGAGCGTCTTAACTCGCATCACAGTTGATGGAAGGAATCCATCCTCTCACGGAACATCATCGATATTCGCCATCGGCCTGGGGTCGAGAATCCAGTTGCGGATGGTTTGAGCCGTATGTGGACTCAACGCAAACGAACCGACGCCGATGGCTCAAACTGGTCTGTTCTCGCGGATTGGGACGCATCAACGGGCGTTACGCGCGATATATTTACAGTCACACCGAGCTCAATGAGTCACCCGTTACAAATTCGGTTTGCTGACGACATTTTCTTTGCGCCAATAGTCGAATACCTCCTCGGGAATGCCGTGGGTTCAACACTACAGGAGCGCAAGAAGTTGTCTCACTGTGCCCACGGTTTCATGATCGACGATGGGAAACTTTGGCGAGTCGCGGACAAGGCGGCCCGTCGAGTTGCACGCACGGAGTGCATCCCCACATCACTCGGCTTCAAAACTGCGTTGGAGATGCATGCGTTAAACGGCCATTTCAATGTGGACAGCACCAAACTCAAGCTCTCGGATCGGTACTTCTGGCCGGGGATGGACACCGACTGCCGCCAGGCCATGTTGGAATGCCCACAGTGCAAAAGTTTTGGTGCGCCTACCCTGAACTCTTTGCTGCAGCCCATTCGACGGACTCAGCCGTTCGGTTTGGTTGCGGGAGACTATCTCTCGCTACCGCTGGGTAAGGGAGGTTTTAAGAATGCTGGCCTCTACATCGACATCTTCTCGCACTTTGTGTGGGGTACGAAACTGAAGTCAGCAGGCACAGCAAAGTCCACCAACGAATCCCTTACCCGTATCTGCGAGTTTGCAGTCCCCGACACTTTCATGGCTGATGGCGGGAGCCATTTCCGCAACAAAGACGTCGACGAGTTCTGCGCAGCAAACAACATCAAGCATGTCACGACCCCAGCGCACTCACCGTGGGTGAATGGTTTGATCGAGGGGACTAACGGAATTTTCCTAGGCATACTGAAGCGTTTATGCGCGCCAGATCATGATGCTGACGAAGGAACCGTGAAACCCGAGGACATCCCCTCCAACTGGCCGGAACATTTCGAAACCGCCATCCGCATGCTAAACGACCGCGTGCTTCTATCGCTCAAGGCTACCCCACGCGAAATTCTCTTCGGGAGATCATTCACACCAGAACAACATCTCCCATCCGCCATCTCTCCCACGACCCCATCCGACGTCGACATCCACTTTGCTCTAGCAGATAATTTACGTTGGAACGCCCATCTCAAGTCGCTTCAACGCGCGGCTCGACAAAAATCCTCCTTTGATTCGAACGCACAAATCGTCGAGTTCAAAATCGGCAACGTTGTACAGTGGTATGACTCAGAGGCTGACGGCAACAAAAGATCTATCAATAAACTTGCTCCGCGCTGGTCCGCGCCTGTACAAATCTATGCAAAATCTCTTAATTCGTTTTCTCTCTGTGATCTTAATGGTGTACCACTAAAAAATTTACAGTTTGTACATTCTCGAAGACTTCGGCATTTCATTCCTCTACGGGGTTCTACCCTCGATCAAAAACACCCCCGTGACGAAGGGGAGTATATACCCACACCCCAAGACCTCGAAATTGCTGAGGCGGAAGAACGGATGGCCGAATCTCTCAGCCATAATGAGACGGCGGCAGGTGACACTCTCTAAACTAGCTGGCCGCTAGAGTTCCACCGGGCAAGTACGGGCAGCTACGGAGGCTGGCCCAAGGCGTGGTGGTTCGATTGAGTGGCGCTCACGAGGAGCGTTGGGCGCAGGAGTTGCGGGGCGACGTCCGGGTCGTACGTCGCTTGAGGGGGGGTGCCTGTGGCTGTGCTAGTAGTCGCATTAGGTTGTTTGTCCATAGTTGTTCCCAACCATCTTCTGCCTTTTGCCATCGTTTTCCGGTCTTGCGAGACATTCTTAGACCTAGCGAGCTCGAGGGCTCCTGTTTGGGATAGATCACCTAGAAGAGGCTGAGAGCCTCTCCACCGGAGCGCTTTTGACGCTTTTTCGCTTTTTTTTTGGCCGAAGCGGCCGCAAAATTTGAAGAGGCAATTTAAAACAAAGAGCAAGGCTAGGATTAAGATGCCTACAGTATCATGCTGAATATCATGTTCCAACGGACCTATATATTAAGAGGACACAAAACACGTTCAAAAACCGACTGGGTTCACTTTTTATAGAAAAAATTTGCGTTCAGTTTGACCTTAGATGTGTGTTTTGGGACCGGAAATCCAAATGCCGTGTAGGACCAAGGAGAAGGGAAGATTGAAGGCAGAATGATAAACAACTTTGAAGCTTCCGGAAATTTCCTGATGATACTGCGCCGACGTTTCAATCCGCAATTTCGGTTCCAATACGTACGAGAAATTAAGATAGGGTACGATAAGTTGAACTAGACTCCTTGATTGTCTGTCTCATGAGAGAATGATACCCTCCTTTCGCTCCCCTTTCTAATTTATTTCCAAAACGGGCATCGAGCGGTTGTTTGTTTGTGTGATATGAAGGAGGCCTTCCGGCTCCTAGACCTGAGTTTTCTGCCGTCATGATGATTTTTCCAGCCTCTCTTCGCAGTCCGCAATCACAAAGACGATGGGGATAGTTGTAGAATGGACTTTTCTCTCCCTCTTAAACAACAGCTCGAAGCACGGTACAAGTGTGTAATACACACCCGCCCGCGAACACTAGCGAACACCGCTCCTGGAGGTGGTCTATTCGGCGATACCAACACGCAAAGTGCGAGTGCGAAGCTGTTTGGAGAGCGGGAGCAACAGCAGCGGCTGTTTAAAAATCTCTACCCTTAGAAACGCACCTACATTTTCCGAACGGAAAATCGAATCGGATGCGCTGTCTCTGGACATCATTGCCTGAGAAATACTATATAGTGCCCCAAAAGTGGTTTAGTGACCCGATATGACATGCGTTTGTAGCCAACTCTCTTCTAGCGCTGTCCACATATGATATTGATATGAAATTTTGCATATCATATTATATCAATATCATATCATGGGCTCCCGGGCTATATCGTATCCGTATTATATTATCTGCGTATGTATTAATACGTATCATAATGTATCAATAATATATTATTAATACTCCAGAATGTTGAGTAGTTCCGTCCAATTCAACCCCTTGCCGAGCCCAGATTTGAGTCGTTGGACCATGTCGTGTTCCAGCCATGACCCCAGCGGGAATGCTATCGATTGCAGTCTTGAGATCATCGAGAAGCCGGCCAATCCGTGTCATCGTCAGCGAGGTCCGTGGATCAGTGATTCAGACGATTTGCAATGAACTTGAAGAAATAAGAGGAAATGGTTGGGAAATGGCCATGAGGGGAGGCAACTTGACTGCAGGACTATTTATCCTGAGGTCGAGTGCCTGAATATATCTATATAGGAGGAGAAAAAGTTTTCAATGAGTTCGCCGCAAGTTTTCCGCCGCAGGGTACGGCCACAGCAGTGGCAGTTCAAGGTCTCCGCCTGTCCGCCACCGCTCGGCAATCATTTCCGGGACGGCAGGAATATTGTGGCCTAAGCCAGTCAGTGATTCACGAGGATCCGCACTCCCAGAAATTCCTGTAATATGAGTATAATATGATAATACACCCCCTGGTGTATTATATTATATTGATATCATATCATAGTATATTATGCTGTATCAATATTATTATGCAGTTGAGGCTAACACCGTATCGTATTCGTATTATCAGTAATATATTAATAATATATTATTTTGTATTATATTAATAGGGACGGTCAGAGTAGGTGATTCTCGGTGATTCTGACGGTGATTCTGACGGTGATTCTGAAGTGATTCTGTAAATTATTTTGAATTAAAATCGTGTGAGAATCATCCAGAATAAACCTGAGCTCTGACCGTCCCTTTCTGAAATGTGATTCTCGCGATGATTCTACGTTCAGAAAATACGACGGCAATAATTATTTGGTTACTTGATGGCTATGCTGTGCAAACTCTCCTTGCAGCTGTCATGCCTCACTCCACTTGAAGCGCTGCGCGCACAGAGGCCCTCTTAAAATCCTACATCCCTGGACACTTTTTTGTAACAAATTTGTCCTGCTCTTCGAGAGCTTCTTCAGCGGCCAGCTGGGCGGCAGCTTTTGCCTTCTCCGTGGTAACGGCTGCTCGAGGGGCCATGGCAGGCCTGAGTGCAAGTGCGTCGGGCGAGAAGTCGAATAAGAAAGGCGGGATTTGTCAGCTTGCCCAGCCACCAATATGTAGCCACAAAATAAATGTAGTGTAGTTTGAAATCGTGATGAATGAGAATCAGAATCACCCAACAAATAATTGTCGAATCTCCTCCAGAGGCGATTCAACAATTCATGGTGATTCTGGTTTTCGGTGATTCTCTCACAATTTATTAATTCCAGAATCAACAACAGAATCACCGTCAGAATCACCAATATAAAAACTACTCTGACCGTCCCTAATGGACAGCACTACTCTCTTCCAGCTTTCTGATAAAGCTTTGTATAAAGCTCTTTCTTCTTCCCATGGCACGGATGCTTTTCGTTTTCAGACCACCTCGAGCGTTTCTCAATTAATTTCCAAAACGAGCATTGAGCGGTTGTTTGTCCGTATGGCACTTAAAAGCTACTGTCAAGCACCACATCTTTCCCCAGAGCCATGTTGTCGGTGAACGACTAGGAACCACACCACGAGTATACGGACTTTCGCCTCCACGCCCCTTGCCGCACCGCACCGCACCGCACAACGTGCTACAACAAAGCTTCATCAGTAAAATTACACGTTTCTCTTTGAGGTCTTTGAGGTCTTTGCAGAGTTCTCAAAGACCTCCAAAGACCTCAGAGACCTGTCGAAGTTCAGAGATGTGAGATCTTTACAAAGAAGGTTCAACTAACTCTGTAGAGACCTCGGATCTTTGCAGAGTTCCCGTGGATCTTTGCAAAGTTCTGAATGGCCTGCAGTTCTCGTCAGAGTTCTCCCCAAAGTTGCTACAGTTCCTCTTGAAAGACCTTATCCACAATTCAGAGAGCACGATAAATAATCAATATATTCTTGTATTGGCACTACAATTTTGATCTATGGACGAGTATACCGAGCCTTGCAATTCGAAGCGAGCTGCGCAGGGATCACGGCGCTGGACAGGAAGGCGGCTGGGGGCAGCTGGGATCCCGGTGCTTGATGTACTTGACAGACGGTGGCTGCCGTAACATGATGGGAAAACCTGCTGTAACGGAACTGCAAGTGACGTCAAGAGAAGGCAAGCAAGAAGGTACATCGGAGGACAAGATTTGCAAGAGAACACGACAACAGAACATAATGTGGTTTGAGGATGAAGGGGCGACGCAAGAAAGCGATGCAAGAAGTATCACGACATGGACGTTAGACTGAGTGCAACAACAAAAGAGAATATGGTGAAGGGGCACGTCGGAGAAGGGGTGCAAAAACTGTGACGGTGGGAATGCTTGCTGTGGACAATTGAATGGGGAGAGGACTTGCGCATGACTGACGAAATAGACATCTTGAGTAAGGGCTCCGAGATGAGGCACACCAGGTACACGGTACGCGAATCGGGCGTGGCACAGCCGTCGTGTGGGTGTCCGCTTGACATATTGTGAGGCGCAGACGGCTTGAGAGGGGCCAGTGTCTTGAGCGCAAGGATCCAGGACTGAGATATTCAATGACGTGGCAGTGTGGCAGCGAACGAATGATCGCGTCAGGTTGGCGTCAGGCCGGAACTGGACAGGAGGAGCTGGTGGGTTTGGTTGGGAGGAGATTTCCGAAATGGATGGCCTGTGCGGTCACAGGTAATGAGAAAGAGAAAGGAGGGCGGGGGAAAGGAAGAAAGATGTCGTACGATGTGAAAAATCACGGAATCTATGGTCGTGTTTGGTTGATCGACAATCTTTGATTGATCCGAGCGGAGTTTGAAGGACTTCGCAGCAAAAATTCGATTTTTGGAGAGGTTGTCTTTATATTCTAAAACCCTTTGAACCATTCTCAAAAGCCTTGGCAATAGCTTGAGGCAAGTCAGCGAATATACTGCAACCTTGCCCACGACCACTGCTTCTGATTATATTCCCAGAGTTCTCGAGGTAACAGAGTTCACCCAAAGACCTGCTCAGAGTGCAAAGACCTTCCGCCAGAGTGCAAACACCTCCGGCCAGAGTTCAAAGACCTTTCCCCAGAGTGCAAACACCTCAAAGAGAAATGTGTAGTTTTACTGATGTTGGCCTCCGCTACCGCGGTCGGATCGACTATGCACAACAAAGGGCCGACACCCAGGGCAACAGGCGGCGCATCGTGAGTAAGATGGGTACGTTTGCTCTGTCCTCTCTTCCATTTTTGTAGACAAGCGTTTTTGTCTCGCCTGGCCTCTACCAATTTGCTCTTTCCTTTTTCGTCTCGCGGTGTGCCTCCTGCGCCTGGTCCTGGTCTTTGCGCACGCGGGATGCGGAAGTCGTGCGTGGGATGCGGTGCGCCAAGCGCCAGGCTCACGATCTAGTGGTACCCGTAGACGCACCAGGCGCCGCCAGGCTGGCCGGACCCAGCGACGCTCACGGGTGCGCAGACGAGACGAGCGGTGCTGCAGCGCACGGCGGCAAAGGGGCTCGACACGTTGCTCGAGTTGGTTGCTTTCGGCGCGAAGCAGCGCGGTGTAGGACGGGCGCCGGAGGGCAGAGGACGTGACTGCGCGCGACCGCTCGAGTGGTGGTCCGTGTGTTTCTGCTCCGCCGCTCCTTTCACATGTATATGGCCGTGAGCCGCACGAGGGAGGAGGACGTGCGCGTGCATGAGGAGGAAGTCGAGGACGTGCGCTGCCCGAGGAGGCGCTACCGCTTGTAGTAGTAATCTCGGTGAGGAAATCCCCGAGGTGCTGGCTGGTGCGCTGCGCAGTTTTGTCGTCGAGGAAGGAGGAAAGAGGCATCAACGCTGGTGGGGGCGGGGGGCGAGAGACTCATCTCGCGCGCGCTCGACGCAGTCGTTGGGGTGCAGTCTTCGGGCGGGAGGGTATCGGGCGAGCATCGGCCGCAGCGCGCCGGGGGGCATTGATTAGACGCGCGCGGGCCGTGCTCGGCGTGGACCTGCGCTCGCTGTTGTGCGCGAGGAAGCTTCCCAGTGCCGGACAATGCTCTCGTGCGGTCTACGGGTGAGGCCCGATTTGGATTCCGGGCTGAAATTGCAGGACATGGCCACCGTCGTCCTTCTTCGTTCTTCCGTTCAGCTATTCCTTTTTCCCTTTATTCACGTTCTCCCCCGCTCTCTCGCACACCACGTATCACACACACTGTCCAGATTCCACACTCCGCCCTACATGCCTTGCCATCGTGGACACCGTCTCCCTGCGCGCGCGCGGCGCAGCACAGTTGCACCCACTCGTGCTCGCGCTGCGGTCGGCGGAGATGTGTGGTGAGGAGGGAAGGAAGGTGGGTGGACGGGAACGGCGATATGGGGGTCCGAGCCCGGGCGGAGCGAGCGGAGGCGGAGGAGGCGGAGGACGTAGGTGTCCATTTCGATGTCGGGGTGCGGGTGCGAGCGGACGGAGTGCGGGGAAGAAAGGGAAAGAGCAAAAAGGGAAGAGCCGGGGTGATTGAGGATCGAGGCGATAGGCGCACGTGGGTGTACCACTGGGCACCAGCGAGGTTCTTAGCGTTGGGTGTAATCATTTCATTTGATATTTTTTGGCTTCCCCTCCCGCGCCCCGCCTTGCAGCACCACTGCTACGAACATGGTTCCTACAGCTACTCTTCAGTGGCACAGCATTGTGACAGGGATGTGACATGCTTTGTATTTGTCTTGTATGCCTCTTTCGCGCCCATACACTCAAGTTGAAGCTCTTTATTTAGCCCTGGTGGCGTTATTACTAGGCACCCGGGCAATACAGTACGCTTTTGTCTGACTCAGGACTTGCAACCAATTTCTTGCGTTGAACTCGCGCTTTGATCATCGTGGAGGCAACATTGCAACTGGCAGTCTTGATAGAGACAGTGGACTTCGACGCTGGAGTTCAAGTTAACATTATCATCCCTGGTTCCACTTCCACAGTCGCTCTGCGAATCAGTTGCCCCTTCCAGCAAGTTGCATCCCCGCTTTCAATCCGTCGTCAAAAGAATTCTTTACGCGTGGCGGCCCTCTTATTAACCTGTTTGCGCAAAAGCCATTTCCGGGCCGTGCGCAAAAATAGCAGGCGGATGGCTCCACCAGCCATTTGAATGGCATTTGCGTCATAATTTGGCTGGTGGAGTCATACAGCCTAAAAGCCATTGTGCGGCTCTAAAGGCTTCTGCGCAAACTCTCTATTTGTCCTTTGGCGGCACCTTTATTCTTCCGTCCTATTTTCTACTTCTAAGTTTACTGAATGTTCGTCGCACGAATGCCCAACTTTCCAACGCCACCCCATTCGGTGTCTTCGGGCGTGGTGCAATCGCGTTCTGACTCTTTCCGGCAGAAGAACACTGCCTCCCAACATCATCGACTCTCATCGACTACGGTTATGCTACGGAGTGTTCCGCCGAGAAGGACGGCGCCTATATCAATCCCGTCGAAGACGAGCGCCGCAGAATCGATTACGGGTGGTATCGCTCGAACCCAGTGGAAATACTATCTCCGGTTGAACTCAAGCAACTCTATAAGTAGGCGGCTCTGTTGTAAATTCTGGGAAGAAAGTTGGCAGTGAGAAACCGAGAGCGCTCGAGTTTCTTCACTCTAATTTTGGGTCCATCCAAGTGTTCTCAACTGTTGACACTCCAACAGCAGTCGCGAGATACATTTGCTCGATTTGGCGAAAGAGGAAAGGAACCACATGGGTACTTGATTGATTGGTATGTGCTCTAATTGTAGCTGCTGTGTGCAATTACTCAATTGGCGACGAGCATATAGAACAATCGACTTCTCTAGCATTTATTACAAGTTAAAACCATATAGTCGGAAGATGGAGCTTTCTCACGAGAGTTACCCTCACCTCCTACTAGCTTTCATGGCCGAACAGTTGTCTAATACTGCACCTAGTGAGCTATTGGGATTTTCGTGGGCCGATGACAGGAGCCTTCGGTCGTCTCATTTCAGGGATCGCGGCTCTCATGCCGAAGGCCAGCTCATGCCACCTGTCGAAAACGATGTTGGACCCCCAAATGCTCTTGGGATCCAAGATTCCATGGAAAATCATCTACGGCAGTCGCTGCCTCCCCCTAACTCTGTCCGCTCTGAAAGTCCGTCCCATCCACCACCATCGGCAGAGCAGAATCCAGCCGTGCAAACGGTCCGGAACTCGAGTGACGGAGGCACCGGAATTCACACTGGCAGCCGTTCAAACCCGCTTCATCTCCTTTCGCGTAAAAGATTCGGCCTGAACAGAGGCAAGGAAAGAATTCCGAGACGTACGCCATCAAGCAAAATTCCCTGGTCTTGTCTCAGCTCATGCATTCAGTGGCGCCAACTGACTACAGGCAAAAGTATGCCGAGGACCCGCTGTATAAGGAATTGGACCCTGACGCTTGCTTATGGCACGTTTACAACGACGAGGCTGAAATTTTCGATAACGATATAATGATCGAGTTCGGTGATAATCTGGACATTCTTCTGGTATTTGTATGGTTTTTGGCTCATGCCTCGAGCTGTGAAGCTGATGAACCGCAGGCCGGCCTCTTCTCCGCGGTGCTTACTACATTCGTGGCGCAGACATCCCAGGCTCTTTCCCCAGACAACACTGCCATCTCAAATTCCATTCTGCTCGAGCTTGTTGCCCTGCAACATGCTCAGGCTAACGGCACTTCGTTTGACTCCATCCCGTCTGCCGACATCTCCTTCACTGCAGCCTCTAGCGACATCTGGGTTAATGGTCTTTGGTTCACGAGCCTTGCCCTCAGTCTAGCCACAGCCCTCCTTGCTGTCCTTGCGAAGCAGTGGTTGCACCAATACTCTTCTTTCATCACTGGCTCCACTCGTGAACGTGCCCTGATTCACCAATTTCGCTACACATCCTTCGACAAGTGGGGTGTGCAGACCACAATTGGTCTCCTCCCGACTGTCCTGCATTTGTCCCTCTTCTTGTTCATGGCTGGTCTGGCAGTTTTCCTATTTGCCTTGGATCAGGCAGTCACTGGCATTGTGGCTGGCATTGGCGGTTTCCTATGTATTGCATACATGGTGGCGAATACACTGCCAATCTTTTCCATTGGATGTCCTTATCGGACCCCATTGACCGCACTGCTCTACTCCTTCGTGTATGGGCCGGGGAGAATCCTTCTCAACATTTGTAAAGGAATCCTCACATTTCCCCTGAAACTTTGTTTCTTAATCCCATACATCTCTGCACACCACACATTACAACCCAACGGATTGTTGCAAAAGACCCAGCGCTGGTTCCTGACCTTCAGTGCCTTTAGGTTCAGTCCACCCCAAGCCAAGTCGCTCCGACATGCCGAGCGCATGGACGTCAATGCTAATGAAAACCAGTGGGTCAAGTCTGCGCTGTCCTGGCTTGCATCCACCACATCAGACCCCTCCGCTAAAATTATCCTGGTTGGGGCTCTCGGCACACTGGGTCCTCTTCTTGATGTTGAACCACTTGTTCCTATATTTGAACAAGAATGGAGCAACATAACTTTCCTCGACAATGAACCAGGTACTTATGACAACGAGATGCTGCTTGGCCGACTGATAGGGTCGACGGTATCCCAGTTAAATTACTGGAATCAGAATCTGAACCTCATCATGCTGCGCCTACCCAGCACACCAATCTGGGTCAAGGACCCTGCCTTGATCCTGGCCATCGCAGCATGCCACCGCACTTCGATATTCAACTGGAAAAGCAACGGGCCAGTTGTTCTTCGACCCTCCAAAGCTCTTACTTTTGCGCTGGAGCACTACACTGTGTTTGAGGAGGTCTTGGTACCGATGTGGATTGTCAATTTGTATGCAGGAAGCACTGCGCCATGACCCACGGGGCGGTGTCGACCTGGTGACACTGCTAGTTTCTGTCTCTACTTGGGGAACCTGCAACACCTTGGCAGAGCGCTACGAGATACTGGATTATTTCCTTCAAATCGACAGTCACGCGTCACGCACCCCTGTGTCGATCCCGAAATTTGGTCGCGGTCACGCGTCACGCAGGCGTCTGTCGAATCTCCCGAGCGTCACACCGAGCCCAAAATTGCCTGAAAGATGCAAAAAAGACAAAATTTCGGTGGGAAATGTCGAAATTTTGGGAGTGTCACACCAAAATTTGGCCGGTGTCGAACTGTCGAATAGGTAAAACCGGTCACGCGTCACACCCTCTGTCGATTTGAAGGAAATAATCCAGTATTGGTATGGCTCAACCAGCTTTCCATGCCCGGTGTTCTACAAAGAGCTTTGCACAAAAAAATAGCAGATCTAGGTCACTATGACCGATACACCTCATTCGCGGGTGGTAGCCGATACAGAACAATATCATTGACCACGTTTCTCGCGGTGATCAAGTCCGGAAGATCATTGGACACTTACCGCTTGATCCCTGAGCTGAAACCGCCTTCCCTCTCTCCCTCGAAGTCTGGCATCTTAGTTTTCCCAAGGTCGTCCACATCCGCTTCTTCCTCTCTCGACAGCCTCTTTCACGCGGATCCCGAGCATCGTGCTCCGTTGGCACCGTGTAAGGGCAACCTCAGCTCGGCGCAGAGCGCGGGAGACTAGCGGGAGAATCCGAAGCAACTCAATTGAATGGTACTAAATACAGGTTTCTAGAATACGCACCTAGCGGGAGAATCCGAAGAGAAGAAAGGATGAGGATTCTCACGCTAGGCGAGGTTTTTTAAGTACTAGCCAGTAGCACGTGTCCGGAGGGATCGGCAGAGGTCTCGAGCTTGATCACACAGCACGTGCCAGTGAGAGCGGCCGGACGGACGGAAGGGAACAGAGTCCGGAGGGACGGGAGGTGACGTTCCGGATGGAGGCGCAGGCTGGGGTGCGAGTCCGGAGGCCGGACGAAGGATCGGACGAGGAAGCGGGGCAGTGCGATGGGCCGGAGCCGGACGGACGGACGGATGGACGGACGGACGGGCGGTTCCCCTGACACACCGCAGCCTTCACAGGCATGGCCGGGCACTTCATTGCCATTATCCCTTTTGCCAACCCACTATTCACCTTCACCGTCAACACGCCGGAGACCCTCTTCTGGCCTGACAGAAACGCCCACATTGCGGCCTCTGTCCATCGATTATTTATACGCACTGGCGGGCAGCATGGAGGCTCATTCTGATGTGCATCCTCCCGATTCGCCTTCCTCTATAAACCGCAACGACTCTTCGGAAGGACCTCTCTCGCCTCACTCGGGTTCGTTCCATTTGGTGTCGACGTCACCAGAATTCCCGGATAAAGAATAAACTGCTTATTCACGAGCACTTACTTCCGGACTGAATGAATGATTTTCGACGGAAAGTTTGGCAGTATTCTTGCCTTCTCCACCCAGAAGAATGATGTGCCTCAAACAGACGCGCCCATTTCTATAATTTCGTTTGTAGAAACCATAGGGAGTAAAGCACTATGTGATGCACGAAATTGACCTTCCGACCCGACTCAGATGCCTCTCAGATAGAATCCTGTAATCATGTTGTACAGCTTGATCGAAGAACGTTGAACCTGCATTCTGGCGGGGCAGTTTCACCGGAATTGCAGTTTGCTAAACGGAAAGAAATAATATCGCCGCCTACGCAAGGTAGCTCCTCTAATCACTACGAATGAGCCCCGGTCCCCGCCCTTCGATATCGCGCAGGAACACATTCGCTTCCTCCACCGCCATGAGATTTTCCGTCCTCGTCCCAGTGAACACGTTGTGCAAATACCCCGCCGCCGAAGCTGCCATAAGATGCAGTGGGTCAGTCGGATCGAACGGCTCATTTTTCGGATCCACCGCATTGTACGCGAGAGTGATTATTATGGCGTAGATCGTGAAGATGGCAAGGAGGAGGCCGGGAATCAGCTCCAACAACGTCACGGGCGAAGCCTGTAACCAGCCTACTGTGTCGGAATGGAAGACCCCCTCGACGGGAACGGTCATATTGGCGGGCAGCGGGTTTGTGAAGAAGGTCTGGTTCGCCCAGAGACACGCTCGGAAGACCTTCAAATTGGTCAGTTGGATAAGAACAACAGATATCGGGTGCGCCCTTACAGATGCGCTGTATTCCGTGACCCCGAGGATGTAATATTCCTGTGCAATCTTCAGTATGATATGATGCAATTGCGGGAGGAATCGATTACCATCAGGCCCATCGTTGTATCCAGCCTGGTTTCGGCATTACCACCCTGTACTGGGATCAACGATTTCAACTTGTCCCCCACCCCGTTCGAGACGGGAGATTGGGAGAAAAACACGCTGTTATAGAGAGTTTGTACTGCGGCGAGAGTCGCGGGTCCGCTGGGATCAGCGAGTGTGGCGTTTCGGCTTGTCACCACCACCGTGTTGATAACAGAGTCCGCCGTGTACGTGACTTCGACGGTCGTTATCTTGGGTGTGAGGGTACACACGGTGGTGTTCACAAACTGGTAAAGGCCTTCCGGATGAGCGTTGAAAATAAGTTCTGGGTCGGCGTATAATCAGAGACGTTCTCGACTGCCCCATGGTCACGCACTGTAGCTGTCGTTGGTTGGACAAGCGATCATCAAAAGGTAGTTTGGGGCGCTCTCAACTGTATACGCTCTGGACCAGTTCGTCAACGCAACTGTATGTAGATCAGAACGGCGTTCCGCATTTCTAGGTACAGTGTGCATACCTGCATCATCAACCTGGCAGTTTGAAGACAATTCGGAAAAGGAAATGTTGTCGATCAGGTTCTCCGAATTGTTCCAGTCCTTGACTGTGGTATTGCTAACGGAGATAGATACCGTGGTGTCCGTGGGATCCCAATACTCGCAAAAAACGTCGGCGGTGAATCCTTGAACTCTGATCAGTTCTTCTCTTGGATGCATAACTGTAGGTAGGCCCTACCTTGCTGCGTTACCGAAAACCAAGAGCTCAGGCCCGATGGAAAGTCTGCGCTCAAATTGAGATTTGGTATAAAATCCGAGCTGTTCTGAAACCAGCTGGCTGCGTTTTGGGGGTCCATATATAACGGCATGATCCCCGCTGGAAAATACTAAGAAACGTCTCAACGGTAGTACAAGAACGAAATCGTACCAGTCGAAATGTTGACGGTCTGATCCATCAAAGTGAATGTTGCTGGACTCGGAAGATCTAAGTAGTTCTTCGCGGCTGCATATCCACTGTCTGTCTGGCCAACAATGAACTCGGTCCCGCTGGCTAGATACTGCAGTGTGAGCCAGCACAGAGGACCTACGTAGATAATTGCTCCTTACTGCCGCTCTTCACACAGAAATCCAATCTGCCATTGCTCTGCAGTTGTGAAAGGTCACTGGAGAGGTCGATTTCGATCCCAATCAATGGGGCATGCGCATGAATGGAGTACGGCGTTATGAGAGCTTTCCATCTGGATGGATGTTATAACGACAAGAGGCAAGATCGGAAGGATAACAGACCCAGCTGTTAGCACACCACCGCTCAGAAAAAATATAACGATGGACATGAAGCCTACTCTCCATGCCACTCTCCATTTCCTGGGATCGCGATCCAGAATGAGCGAACCGCGGATATCTTGGTGGATGCGATGAACGCGGCGAGGGACATGCCATCGCCGCGAAGGTGTACCGTGATGCATTTGAGAATGCCAGAGGAAAAAAGGCTGGCGGTTTGTTAGCACACCAATGATCTACTCGTCAGGGACTCGAAGCGCACGATGTCGTGAAAAAGGCCAGGATCGTGGCTATCACAGTCGTGATCCAGTCGACGGTCTGCGGGTTCTCGCTCGTCCACAGTGCCGATTGATAAGAGAGAGGGATGCCTCTCCGCGAATGCAACGCGGCAAAGAAGCCCCACGCGCCGGCTTGTAGGATGATGTGGCCGCAGATTATGTATGTGGGCCACCCTCTCAGCCTTGAAAGGAATTCGCGCGAAAGGAGTTTTCTGCGAATCTTTCGAGTGAGAGTTCATACTGACCAGGAGAGACGACCATACCTTCGTGGCCGGGGAGTCCGAGTTCGTCTGAAGGCTCCAAAGAGGAAGGGCGGATCATACGGATTGACCTCGGTCTCCTCAATCTTCCCCTCGACCTCCAATGTGCTAGTAGTAGGTTGAGGGCCTAAGAAAGGTTCGGTGGCCATGGAAAAGAGGATTCAGCACGGTCTGTGCGAGGTGCGATGGAAGGCCCTGGGATTGAAAGTCAGCAGTGCCGCACTGGGGTTCCCATCAATGTATTGTGAGTAACGTAAATTGCGTTGAACCGGAATTCTTTGCCTCGAAGGAATTAGGGGTGTCGGCTATCAGAAATTTGTCGTTCTGTATTACGAGGATGCCAAGTCAAATCAGTGATGGGCGGTGGTAAGATTTTCTTTCTCACTGCGGTCCATGCGTGTTGTGTCCATGTTCAGGCAAGCGGTTCATGGCAACGCGATGGTGCCTCCTGTTCTCCGCCATTGGTCCGACGAATATCTTGCCCATAACCGTGTTATTAACAGCGTGGAGGACTCGGTTATGCAGAATCTCAGAGCATGGAGGATTCTGACAAGCAAAAACGCGCCCGTGTTTGAAAGTCACAGAACAACCTGGCGGCACAGCAACAGAACGTTGAAGTCGGGTGGTCTCTTCCGGAACAGGACCAATAACGCTGGCGGCAGAGGTCGGGAGGGATAATCCGGATCCGACTTTGGGTTGGTGAGTCGTCTCCGTCTCACCTCACTCCGATGCGCTTGCGCTTTGGCTTTGCGCTTGCGGGTCTCGTCTGGCTTGTATTCCCATGGTCTCCGGATCGTAGTTGCGCATTCGATTCTCGGTCTCCGGATTGGCATTGCAGACCAGCTTTCTCCTTTCCTTCTTGTTCTCATCTTGGTTTTTCTCATGTGAACATGGTATTGATGATTACTGTAGATTTCAATGCGGCTTACTCCCGCCCATCACACTTGGATTCGACGATCTACGACAGCGAATCGATGAATAAGAGGCGCCGCACGAGAGGCATTGAAGGTCTGTATTCACTCATTCTGGCGTTCATCTTCATTCTCTTGGATGTCCATCTGTGTCTGCCTCTGTCGTTCTCGCAGTGTATCCCCTGTGCCTCTATATGCGGTCATCGTCCTGGTCCTAGTCCTTGGCGTACGCATACGCGTAGGCCGAGCTCGGGGATGGTGCCGAGGCGAGGCGCAGGACCTGGCTGCCCGCGAGATTCCACAGATGTAGACGTGGACCCTGCACGCACCCGCACGGCCGACACCGCGAGGCTCGTCGGGTGCGCAGACGCGAGGTGCTGCAGCACTCGTCGGCGGAAAGACTCGACTCGAGTGGGAGCCACGGCGGCACCAAGTACTGTACCGCCTCGGTTTCGCGATCGTGTGGGAAGAGATGGGTCTTGACCGGGCCCGACATCTCACTTCCCGTCGGAGTTCGAGCTGCGGCCCTTGCTGCTGGCTCCGCCGCGCCTTGATGGATATGGGACACGGGGCGGACAGGGTGCAGGAGGCAGGAGAGGACCTGCGCGTGCACGAGGATGGGCGATGAGGTGCTTATGGAAGGAGGAAACAGCGACGATGCGCCTGCGCGTGGGCAGGAAGTCGAGACGTAGGCGAAGTAGACCTACCCCATCTCGCGGTCGGTGGGGTTGGTGTCGGACACGCGGAGGCAGGTCTTGACCGGTGTGAAGCGCAGTCTCAGGCGACCTCCTCGAGCGCAGGGCTGTCGAGCACCATACTGCGCTAAAGCGTAGGGTGGCGATGTGACTTCAGTCTGTGCTGAACGCCATTATGTTTGCTTAGCTTCGCGTTCCATACATCTCTCCCTTCCTCTTTCCCCTCCCTTCTA
The DNA here is from genome assembly GCA_014925785.1 of Mycena galopus ATCC 62051. Taxonomy (NCBI): domain Eukaryota; kingdom Fungi; phylum Basidiomycota; class Agaricomycetes; order Agaricales; family Mycenaceae; genus Mycena; species Mycena galopus. The sequence goes on along the minus strand of WIQG01000605.1, from coordinate 8,422 downwards.
CTCACTCGCAGTTCCGTACGCTGACATGACTCCTTCAGGACGTAAAAATCCGCCTCACCACCTCTCCTCTTCTACACCGCGTACCACGCTTCACACACCGCGGGCGAATACGCACCACGCCGCCGTACACACGCAGCTCACGCCCCGCCTCTTCTAGGCGGGATGAATCTCCTCATCGAGAACGTCTGCAGTTAGCAGAGTTACGCGCCTCATAGCAGTAGCATGGACATGGCGCAGCGGACGTGGGCGGGGACCGAAAGGTCGGCGAGGGCTTCGTGCGGATGCCCGCTCGCTCATTTTCGGGACAGATCCCATCCGGGTTATTCTTGTTTTCGGGCACAGATATGCATTTGACCGAGACGACTCCCTCATCACGGGCGACCTTGCGGGTGTCGCTGTAGACGTCATGTCGTGTGGCGGCGGGGTGCGAGCAGAGCGAGCGGGGAATCGGAGGCGGCAAATAGGGGTTGAGGCGCACGCGTGGTGGTGGGTGCGGTGCTTGAAGCGTTGGGTCTATGTCGCTTTTCAATTTTTGGGAGCTTCTCTCCGTCCCCACCCGTGCGTTCACACTGTCACCTAGAAGGAAAAAATCCGCCTCCACGTGCGTTCCAAATCGGGAAGTTCTTTTCGGCAGCCTCGGCATTCGGGTCGCTCGCATTTGATCGCCATTCCATGAGTCATCATGCTCTGTCATCCTGAACGTCTTTACAGTGACAAGACATCATCCGCACATTTATAGATTCGACAATGTATGTAGGTCTAGACATTTCAAGTAAACGACGCACTCCTCGCACTCGCGTTCGACGCGCGCCGGCGCGGTGAGCGCTGCGTCGTGTACGCCGCGTGGAGCGCGGGGCTGGGGCTGTTGCCGCTGACACCACACGATGTAAGGACGGCGGGGGCGGGATACGCAGCCCACTGTGTCGTCGCCGTTGCAGAATACGGTGTCGCCGGACTCAGCACACCAGGCAACGACGCGGGCGGCAGCGGGGGCGTGATGACCAGCACGTCGGCTGTGGTCAGGTGCTTGCGCCGCGTGGGGAGGATGTTTGCGCTGCCCATTGGCCTTGGTTTCGGTTTGCGTACTTGGGCGTCTTCGGCGTTGTTGAACCGGATGCAGAAGAAGACGAGGACGGCACCTTGAAGTACCACCTTGCGAACGCGAAGGTCTTCGGCGAGGCGGGCGAGCGCGGGTGGTGCGCGTGTGCGGAGTGCATAGAGGAGTGTGGAGGACCAGCCGCTGTGCAGGATGGGGGTGGGGGTGGGATGTTGCTGCTGCTCGTGCTTGTAGGTTGCGGACGTGGGCGAAGGGCGCGTAATACTCCGCGCAAGGCGACGCACATGCGGCTGATCGTGGTTGCCGAGGCTGAGCGCGTGCTAGTGAGGAGACTCGACCTGAGACGCGCGGAGGAGGGGGCGCGGGTGCCAGCCTGTGTACGGGGCGGGTGCGGGTGCGGACTCCAAGGGCGAGGGCAGGAAGGTCCACACCGGGGACTCAGATGCGGAGCTGGGTGAGGGGGAGGGGACACACACGACGAGCAGTGACAGCGGCACCTCGTCGTACCCGTAGCCAGGGCACATTCCTCCTCCTCCCACCCCTCGTCATCGTCCACATCGCACGGGACGTCCTGCGCCTCTGCCGAGAAGCGTCTAGGCGGGCGATCGGGTTGATATGCCACTCGTGCTAGAAGAAGCTGTAATAAATGAAACCCGAGTGAGTAATCAAGAACAAATGAGAAGGGCGACATACGCGAAGGAGGCAACACCAGCGGCGCATACGCGGTCCAGTCCCCGCTCCACGGATTCGAGAGGGGCGGGCACGGCTCCCATGCGGCGCAGTCCTGGATCACGGAAATTGCTGCTGGCTGCTCGGTGTGTGCTCAGTAGATCAACAGGATGCGGCAGGCTGGAGCGGGTAGCAAAGAACGACTTGAGGAGGCGGTGGGCTGTGAAGGGGATGGACGTGGGGTGGAGATGCCTCGGACCAAGCGCATGGCGTAATCGCGGTGGTGATCGTCTTGAGACTTAGTCGGGGAAGGTGGGAGGGATGGGAGTGACGCTGTGAGAGCAGCCTCGCGCTGATATTCGTAAACGAGGGAGAGGTTGGCTTGACGAATTGTCTGGTCCATAGGACCGCGTATTTCTGCAGCAATTCCACGCAGGCTGGCGAGAAATTCCGGCACCAAAACGGTTGTTGGTTTTGGCTGGAGATCGACAAGGTACGTGCACTGGTGGCACCGAAATGTTTGTGGGTCGTTGATATTGACGCGAGGTCCGAATGGCGTCGTATCGCGTAGGCAGAGGGCGGCAGAGAGAGAAGGAGGATGACAGCGGGAGGAAAGAGGCGTGTTGTTTGGCGCTTGTTTGCCACAGAAGCGCTCGAGCCTCGGGATCTCGGCAAATGTCAGTGAGCTGCCGAAGCTGCCGAAAGTAATTTCCTCATTGGCAATTCACGTGGAGGCGGAAATGCAAAAGTGCTGTCACCTTCTGGCCCATTGCACAGCATTGTGACAATGATGTGACACGCTTTGACTCCGGAGCTCTTTACAAAAGCCTCAGTTGCTCTACGCCTCCAGCCCATACACTATCTACTGGTCGGGATTATTGCAGCCTGTTGGATTCGACCTGTGCTCTCCCACTGTCACCCAAACTTTAGTTGAGCCCGCCGCGCTGAAATGTTTCCTACATCAGGAAAATATGACGGTATTTATCGTCAAATATTATTTACATTTACCTGTTGAACAATGCAGCATGGACAGTGCACTTTCATTTCATGCACATGCCGATCAAATGGCACAATCAACTTGGGCAATTGAATGCACTCTAGGTGTACATGTCTTACACGTTAGTCCATAATGTTGCTGAATCAATACCCACATTCAATGACCCAGATTTCATAGCGAACTGTTCAACACCGGTAGCAAGATCAAATCGAACCAACCACGTGACCGTGTTTAGCCGATTCCCAAACCCAAACCCAAACCCAAACTGAAGCGCAGCCCACCCAAACCCAAACCCAAACCCAGACCCAAACCCAGCTCCGACGACCGAGCCATGAATTGGATTCATCATATATTAAATGGAGCTTAATCTCCGACTTGAACTGCGTTTACCAAGTTTCAAAAAATGTCATCCCCGGGTTCGTTCATTCCTTTTGCTTTCAATCTTCCTTTCAGTTCACCGATTCTGGACAGAAAATAACCCAATGTACGGAATGTTTGCGGGGATGCTGTCCCAGTTCTTCCGCGACGCGATGGCCAGCGGCAATTATCCCACGGTGGTCCCGGACGCTGGCGCCAGCACTCCTGCACCCCAGACACCGCTTCCTACCTTGCCGGTTCCAGCTGTTGTTCCCTACACCAGCAGCCGTTCCCTTGCCCTTCCGGCAGCTTCCACTGGCCACCCCATCCCTTCCAGTCTCTCTTCCTTGGTCGGTGCCACCCAGCCCATGCTCGGGGTCTCCGGCCTCGGTATATCCCTTGCTGCTGGCCATACCAACAACGCTCGACGTGTTCGTGTTCGGGACCTCAGTGCTACGCAGATTTCTCAGACCAATGCCGGTCGTGTTGCTGCGGCTCATGCGCACCTCGGGGGCCCTGGACCTGGCCTTCAGGCACGGCGCCGGGTGCGAGGGCCTGCTGTTCGTGGGGCCGTTCTCCACCAGGGCCCACAGACGACCCTCGAGAAGGTGTCTTCTTTCAATCCAGCTGGGGTGCGTGAGATCAGAGTCACAAATTTGGTTCAGCCTTACCAAGTGCGTCTTTCATTTCTCCCATTTATTCCTCTTGACTTACCATATTTCTTTCTCATCGAGGCTGGTCAAGAAGTCATCTTCTACAAGACCTTCAGAGCTGCCCATCAATACTACCTTGACACAAACTCTCTCTCGTTCGATTACACGGTCTCCGAAACAACTTCACTCACCAGTATATTCCAGCAGACCGCCAACAACATGCGAGTTGGGACGAAGAGATATACTTTCGGCCCCTTGCCAGCCGGCCCCAGCACTCGCCTCCAACATGAAGTGCTGGAGCTTCAAGCTCTTGTATACGTCAACAACGCCAAGAACCGAGGCGGTGGCGCTGCTCATCTTCGTCGCGAGCCCATCAGTGCCAACCTCACCTTGCAAGATCTTTTCGAGCCCGCTTTGAAAAACCTTTATGCGCCTCCACTTTATTGTGTTCAGGGCGACCGCTTTATTCTTCACTCGAGTACGCAGTATTTTCCTTCTGCTTACACTCACTGAACTAATACTATACCTCAGTTGTGCGATACCCCGGCCTCACTTTTATTGAAACTGCCGAAAATGCATGGCCCAGGCGCCACAGCTGCCTCACCAAGCGCCACAATCTTCAATTCAACGAGTCATTCGAGATGGATTGGGGCGACATCAGTGACAGCGCCAGCGACACTTCTGGTGGTGTTCCTGAGTCTGATTCGGAGGACGATGACGAGAACCTTCCGTTCGCTCCCATCGTCACTGCACCAACTCCTCCCTTGGCTCAACCGCGCTCTCAGGGAGCGCCTTCATCGGTATGTCCTCTACATGATCCACATCCCTTCATTGGTCGCTGATCCAGCTGAATTCTAGGTGACTTCTGCCAGCACGATGGTTGCTGCTGCTCGCACTCCACCTTCAGTATGTCTTATTTTCCCGGGTTGCAATCACTGACCATTATTCCTAGTCTGGCTCCACCACTGCGAGTTCAATTTCCATTGTGAGTCTCCTCAGTGAAAATGCATAACATCATTGGCGGTAACTGTTTCTCCGAACCAGGCCCCACGCATCTTGGAAGTCGCTATTGCACCGGAAAGTCCCACTTCTAGAATACACTACAAAATCCTGACATTTTTATAGTCCATTGCCCCAGCCTGGCCCACTTCGTCTTGGGTACCCGAGTCAGCCGCTCCCTACCGCGACCTTTTCGAGAGGGCCGATGTCACGTCAGCAATTTATCAAGCTGCTACGGACAATAGTAGTCTGGAGTTAGACGGACCATCCATTGACGCTCTCTCGAACTACTACGTCGAGGCTGTTCGAGACGCGGCCGCAAAAGGAGACTACACACCTCTTCTCCGCGCTCGGCGAAGGGTCCGGGTGTATGTTCCACTGAAATTCCGTTGAACATAGCGCTCATAAATTCGGTAGGCTCAAGGCTAATGGTGATATATTCTCTTTCGGCAGTGGTGTGGAGGCCGAGGTTGTGTACACCGCACTGAACCAGTTCCTCATGAACGCTGGCAAATACTGCTTGGCGACTGATGAGGGCCGTCTCTCTCTGGGTATCTCAATGCCCCTGCGCCTCTCCTCTGCTATAACTGGCCATCGCCTCGATGATCTCCGCACCTTTGGTGCGCTTCTTGCTCTCTCACTCATCAGCGGTAAAGGGGTGGGGGACATATCGCCAGCGCTCATCCAATATGCCCTCAACGACAGCAATCTTGACTCCCTCACACCCAGTTTCGTTGCTGCCTGGAACCCCCGACTTGACCGTGAGGTCCGCCAGTTGCAGGCGGCCGGACCGCAAGGGGATCTACTCCCTTTTCAATCACTCATTATCAGCACTTTGAACACACAGGTGAGTAACAGCTCGGTCCCATACATGTCACTCACTCTTTCTTTCAAAAGACTGCGCCTCTCGTGTATCGTGACCAAAACCAGCACAATATGCTGGTCACTCAATTGGTACACACCGCCCTTCTTGGGCCCGACATTCATGGGCACCCTGAGATGAAGGCATTCGCAGAGGGCCTCGAGCTTCCATGTGCAAATGGGTTTTCGTTTGGCAAGGTACGCAAACACTTGAACGCCTCTGAGTATTGTCAACCAAATACCTTTCTTCTTAGCTTGCACGGTCGTACCCGGGGGGGCACTGAGTTTTTCATCGCCCATGCTTGGACCTCCTGCATCACTGACTACCAGTCCCTCGAGCCTCACCTGATCGTCACCTCCCCCTCATCGTCAGCAGTCACTTTGCATTTTGGTACAGCCGCTACCACACTCGACCCCAACACGATCTTGACCAGCTTTCTACGTGGCTCCGGCGATCCCTGCCCTGCAGGTGTTCTTGAAGATGCGAAAGGGCAGTTCCATCCCGATGTAATTGGTCAGTTGTCCCAGATCGACTTGCCTTCATTCCGACCTCGCATGTTGTGCTGGGCAGCGACGGGGAGCCCGTTTCTTGCACCCGACGCAGCTCTGAATGACCCCATCCAAGTTTCCTTTGTTCTTCCCAACGATCCCCATTACAGTGACTCCGCTATCAACAGCATCGCACATATGCAGCAGGGCACACTGTCGTTCCGCAGCTGCTCTCGCGTCACTAGGATTCCCATGTCGAAGTTGGTTGAGCTCCACCAGGCTTCAAGTTCAGATGCTTTCGAGGAGGAGGTGAATTCGTGGTTCTTCCTCGAGATTTTGAATGCAATTGGGAAGATATCGCTCATGTAGTCCTCTGCGCCATGTCATTTCAAGTAGCTTACACAATTTTTATGATGCAATCGTTGTTTACCTTGAATTACTTCTGCAACATTTTTGTGGCTAAATTGAACATCACCTTGACATCGCCTCAACAATGTCAATTCTACCACCTGAATGACTCCCCCTCAACCGCATTCTAGGTTAATCCAATGAGGAATTCCCCAACCCCAAATTGGCTCCGTCGGTCACTCAGGGGGAAAGGACCTGTTCACCGTAGAATCACATATTGCGTCCAAGGCTGCGCATCATAAGGAAAGTTGAGGGGGCATAATTGGCAGTGGACTTGCCATGAGCGTTTTCAGGGCCTCAGAAATTGCAAATGAGGAAGGGAAACTGCCCTTGAACGAACTTTCGCGACTTGATTTGTCAATGTCTGCGCCACATCAAATGTGAAAATAAATTTATTGCGAGGGCGGCAGTCCATTGTAAGGAAAGGTGAGGACAGGGAATGGAAGCTAGACTTATCATGGACTCTGAGAAGTCCTCAAAAGTTGAACATGAGTGAGCAAAACTACTTAGCTTCGAACAAACTTTTGCGACATAATTTGTCAATGTTTGCACCACATCAAACGCAGAAAATAAATTTATTGCGAGGGCGGCAGTCCATTGTAAGGAAAGGTGAGGACAGAGAATGGGAGCTAGACTTATCATGGACTCTGAGAAGTCCTCAAAAGTTGAACATGAGTGAGCAAAACTACTTATCTTTGAACAAACTTTCGCGACATGAGTTGTCAATGTTTGCGCCACATTGAATGCAGAAAATAAATTTATTGCGAGGGCGGCAGTTCATTGTAAGAAAAGGTGAAGACAGTGAATCGGAGCTAGACTTATCATGGACTCTGAGAAGTCCTCAAAAGTTGAAAATGAGTGAGCAAAACTTATCTTTGAACAAACTTTCGCGACATAATTTGTCAACATTTGCACCACATCAAAATGTGAAAATAAATTTATTGCGAGGGCGGCAGTCCATTGTAAGGAAAGGTGAAGACAGCGAATCGGAGCTAGACTTAACATCGACTCTGAGAAGCCCTCAAAAGTTGAACATGAGTGAGCAATACTACTTATTTCTGGACAAACTTACTGTAAATGGGTAAGCAAATCTGCCTTTAAATGGGCCGGCGAGATGTAATATACTTGTGGGATCAAGCCGATCTCCCTCCTTTCGATGACTTGAACTCCCAGGAAAAATCATCACTCGATCTATGAGCAGCAAATTATCTTTGAAACACATATAGCTACAATAACTGTCAACGAGCCAGGCCCAACGCAAGCCGTTGGTCTGCACTCATCCGGTTCCTTTTGACCTTGGACGGTGGATCAGTAGATTCATCCATGTTCTCTTTCCCCTCCTCTCGCACCCGCTTCAAACCTCGGCTGGTCACCACCTCATATAGCTGTGACTTGAGTGTCTTTGCAGCAGCCCCACTCAAACTTGGCCGGCGCTCACCACGACAGCAGCAGGGAGAAGCCGACTTTTCAGATCGCGCTCATGTAGAATTCCGGAAGTGATGGATCGCCGTAGCAGGGAACAACTCTGAAATCATATGAATAGTTAGAATCCATCGAGATGAACGAAGGAGTGAACCAAACCCACTAGTTGATCTCCCGAAACTGATTTGATGAGCATTGCCGCAATACTCGAGGGGCCCGATAGCGACCTTCTGTGTATTCTCGACAATATAAGAGAAGAGCATGCGCCGCCGTTCATCGCCCAGGATGAGTTTCACCTCGGCGGGTGTCCCTGGGTCGACCAGACTCAGTCAACTTTACTCAAGTGCGAAGGTGAGACTTACTGAATGTTCCTTGTGCCTTGAGAGTTTGTTGCAGCGGGTTATAGACCAGATTTGTTTGTCGCTGCGATAGGTGTGTACAGTACGGTGGGGCATGGATTTAGAACGGAAATCCGCCTTTTCGAGGCGCAATGGCGCGTAGTAATCCGGG
>WIQG01000604.1:0-54623 GCA_014925785.1 Mycena galopus ATCC 62051 | reverse complement strand
ATCGCGGCTGATCCCGAGGCGACTTATGCTGCTGTGACGGGGACGCATATCCGGGTCTGCCACATCTATGAAACTTGACGAGTGCTCGACTAATATTTCGCCTAAGTTTCCCAAAATGAGCCCGATGGTTTATTCCGCTCTCCAAATTATCACACGCGGCCGAGACAACGGCGTTTCCGTTCTTGAACTCGGGCAAAAATCTAAGTACGACCAGAAAACTTGTTTTTATCTTGTCCGTCAACTTACAGATCTTGATCTTGTGTACGGGTTTTTATTCCTGTTATGCATTCCTTTCTCACCATTTCATTTCCAGCGTCAAAGTGCGGCGCGGAGGGATTGGAAGCCATTTTTGTATACACAAGTACTTCTTCGACCGGAGCGAATTTTGGAAAGGGATCCGGGAGGAAGAAACGCGTGCAGCAGCAGAAACCGAAGCACACTCCCAGGCGGCCACACCCTCCGCACCTGCTACACCGACGCTTAATCATGAAGACGACGTGCCTTCTGCCCCTCCCCAACTCCCGGGCGTCTACTTTTCGCCCATCGACGCCCGTCACCTGTCCAGCATGCCACTAGTCAAAGCTCGAATAATTAAATTACTCAAATCATCCAAAAATTCAATGCATGCCTCTCACAATATGCTTATCGCAATAGTGCGTTTTTTCTATATCTGTTCATATCCAGTCTAACATGTCGTTTGCAGGGCTTCGCCAATCCTACCAAGACCGATCGCCGCTTCTTTGCGTCTCACACGCGCGAACTCGTCGAGCAGCGCGTCATTGAGAACGTCTTCGTGCCAGGAAAAAAGAAACATGCAGTCAATGCTGCTGGGGTCAAGTGCTTCCGCTTGGTGTCTGCTGATCCCGACCAAGCCGCGACGGAGCAAGGGGCGGTAGTTGTTCAGCCCGATGACGATCTTCCCGCTGGTATGTCTTGGAATTATTTTCGACGGTTTTTTGTTTTATGCCTTTCAGATGACCAAAGCTGTATCAAGATGAACTTGACGATTCACAAGCAGATCATTTCTCTCATAGAGGAATCGGGTACTACTGGCATGACTCTTAATGTATGTCGTCTCTTGAAGCTTTTTCCTTCTCTTTGTCGCTCGATAATTGATTCGTGGCGTTATATCAGGAACTCGCTGCAGCCCTATGCCAATTCGACAAACGTACTATCGAACTCCTGCTTACTCGTGCTGAGAAATTCCCTCCCCCCGCCCATCTCAGCGATCTAGGAATTGCCGGCCTGATGGAAACCAGCGGTCGCGAGCGCCGGAATCGATATTTCACAATTGCATCGTACCAGGCTCTGGTTGCGCGAGAGAAGCTCGACAAGGACAGCGCGGGTATGCGGACGTCGATCTCAGCAATGCTGGGGATTTTTTTCCGTTCACGCCCGAAGCGTTCTACACGGCGCAGACGGCGCTGGTCAATCACCAAGATCGCGACGCGCGGCTCGTGAGAAATCCCAACAATAGTCTCGGGAAGAAAAAAGTGGTGCACAAGAATCCTCTCCTGCCAGACGGAACGGTGAAGAAGGGGAGACCGAGGAGACAAATGCCGCCGGGCGTGGAGTGGAAGCCCAGGAAGACGCGCAAGCGTAAGGCTGAAGACGGAGAAGCTGGACCTTCGGAGCCAAAGCCCGCCAAAAAACGGCGCCTCAACGCGAAGCAAGGTAAGAGAAACGAAGGCGAATATTATTCTGTCAATCCTGACCTCCTATCCTAGAGCCTGCGGACGACACTGTTTCACCTGATCCAAATGCTCCAGACGCAGACGCAGATGCAGACGCAAATGCAGATGTAGACGCAAATGCAGATGTAGACGCAAATGCAGATGCGGACGCCAACGCAGACGAAGACATCATGCCGCCGGCTCCACCAACACCACCAAAGAGAAAAGGTCGCCCTCCGAAAAACGCCACAGTTGTTGACGCTGATGGTGTATCTGTGATTCCCAAAAAGCGTGGTGGTCGCCCCAAGAAGGAGCCTGATCCAGATGCGCCGCCGTCGAGAAAAGGTCGCCCTCCGAAGAAAGCCCCAGCTGTCAACGACGAGGATGCGTCCGTGGCTCCCAAAAAACGCGGTCGCGCCAAGAAGGAGCCTGATCCAGAGACGCAGCCGCCCAGAAAACGGCCTCGCAAGGGCCAGCAGAAGCCTGCAGACGACGACGTAGAGGAAGTCCGGGAAGAAGTCCAGGAAGTCGAAGAAGTCGGCTTGGGAGAGCCTGAGTCGGAGGAACCAGAGCTGCAATCGCCTCCGTCGTTGCCTAACCCGCCCCTCATTCCCCCGGTCGCCACTCTCCCGCCTGTTCCGAGCTCGCCCCCTCCCCTCCCATCAGCAGCCCCGTCTAGCCCGCTCACGGAACTCGAAGATTCCGCCGATGAACTTGCAGACAAGAATGATGTCCAGGATACAATTTCCGACAATGTTGTGAACAGCCCGTTGTCTCCTACCCTACAAACATTCCAAGACGCGATGCCCGTCGACTCGCAGGAGCCCGATGCTCCCAAATTGCCTCTTGATTCGGCCTCAGCTCCCGTGGATCTCGAATCCTCTCTTGTTTTATTGCCATTTTCCGATCCTGCCCTCTTGATATCGGATGCACCTCAACCTCAAATACCTATGCCTGCTGAAGTGAGCACACACTCTGAGAGTTGAACGAAGTCTAATCTTCTTGCAGCCACCATCTGGCTCCTCTGCAATTGACGTTCCAGCCGTTTCAACAGCCAAATCGACGAAAGTGAATGTTTCAACCCTCCGACGCGAGAATGAAATGTTCCGTGTTCTTCAAGATCTCGGAGGAATTATCAACACGCAGACAAAGGAGGCATACGATGCTCACATGGTGCTCCTCTCTTCCCTGACTCAAGCAGGCGAACCAACGAGCGCACCGCCGGGAACCAGGCTCGACAGACGAACGGCTAATGCAGCGTACAATAATTTGGAGCTTCGTGGACGCGTCAAGCAGCTGAAGACCACCGTTTCGAGCCTCACGGGGCTTAGTCGTCCCGCAAACATCGTATACCTGCCGGAGATTGATGAAAGTCGAATCAAGGCTTTCATCGTCGAGTTGGGGCGCAATTCTGCACACATTCCCCCGGTTCCTACTGGCATTGTGGTTGATATGGGCACGGAATATGGTGCGAAAGGCGTGCCAATCAAGAGGAAACCCCCGAAAGCCGCCGCCCCCGTTCAGCTACTTCAGGCGGGGCGACTCGCAGGGGAGTCCCGGATTCCCAATCCAGAGCGCGCAGAAGAGCTATTTTCACTCGACGAAGACACCATTCGAGAGGCTTTGTTGACTGAGCGGATGACGCTCGGTCAAATGTACGGCTTCATTCCCGGCAAACTCATACGAACGCGCGAGCTCCATCTTTACAGCCTCGATGTGTTGGAGAAGAACCTTCCCTCCGAGAACGTAGTGTCTCGCGAACAGCGGATCGTCTGCTTCCCATTTCTCTACGAAGACATTCCCATTGCTCTCTATTGTGCACTTGTGGCTGCGTTAGAGGGCAGCGAAGACATGTACCACCTTCTGTCTACCGAACAAGGCCGGAAAACCCCCGCGAAGGATATCCCCGCGCCACTTCATACACTCTTCCAGATTGGGCGCGCGCGAGGGCGTGGAAGGATTCTTGAATTGCTCGAAATTCTCAGGTCCCTTGGCCTGGCAATGCCGCTGGAACGATGCGATGAGGGCACCCCTTTGTTCACCTGCGAGCCGAATGGAAACTACCCGACATCCTACCGCGAGGTTACGTCAGAAGTCTGGAGCAAGGACGCAACGGCTTGGGCCCCGGATTATTGGCACTTCACTTTCAACGCACCCGTCCATTATTGGGCCGAATCGGAGTCAGCCCCTCGCCTCTTGAAGTATATGTCGCTTCCTTCATGTACGGAAGTGGTGGAGTACTGGCAATTCCTTCACGAAGCTTGTCTCAATGCCAGTCTTCCTGGCTCCACCGATGCTTTCATTGGGCCTCCTGCGGACTTGACCCTCGCATTGAAGAAAGCGAAGACGATTCGTCGCCGCGTTTCATGGGTTGACGACTACTCTTTCACCTGGCACCAGACCTTTTATCTCAACCGATACGTTCGTGGGTTCGAGGGCCAGCCCGCTCTCAGTCTGGATAGCCCGGACGCCGGTGTGACCATACTGAAGCTATGTAGGGTCGTCTGCGCACCGGAGCACGCCGTTCGCGGGTTCCTTCAGCAAGCCCACGTCGCAAGGCTCCATGAGCTCGAAAAGGCGAAGCGCAGAGCACAGAAGGAGCAGCGTAACAAGGCGATGGACAATGAGACCAGGGCGTCGCTTGCGCAGAAGGCCGCCGAGGCAAGAGCCGCCCGCGAGGTCAAGTGGGATGAGTTGCTGAAGAAAGTACACCCTGAGCCGTTGAGCGATACTGCGACCATTCGGCTTCGCCGCGTGCGCACCCAGTTCTTGCAAGCGACGGGAACACAAACAGAGAAGTGGGAGCGCGAAATTGGGAAAGCTGTGCGCGAAGCGGATATGGCGACTGCTGTGGGCGCGTTGGCCTCGAAGCAGCACGGATGGCCGTTGAAATCATCTGCTGCGGGGCCGACCTCGTCTCCTCCCGGCCCCATTACACCCCTTCCCGCTCCACCCGTCGTCGCCAACCCGCTTGAAAAATCTGTTGCGGACCTCGTGGCTGCGCAAGGTCCGCTCGTGATCGAGAAGCCGAGGCCAAAGCTTAGACGTCGCCGCCAAAACAACCCTCCTGAAGCCGAGGGTACGTTGCTGAAGCACGAATCGGTGTTTGTCGAAAACTAACACGTGTAAATCAGCTCCTGCGCCTCCCGCTCCCGTTGAGAACGAAGCACCCCCCGCCAAGAGCGGACCTCGCACCCGATTCCACTGGAACAGGGAGTACGACGAGCTGGCGAAGGACGCTTTTGTTATCATCAACTCTCGTTGCAGGGCCCGAGGCAAGCTCGACTATAGCGCCGTCAAGCAGGTGTTCCCCACCGTCACCAAGGCCAACGCTCGGAGCCATATGCGACAGCTAAAGGACTCGTCCCCGGCTATGACTTCGTATATGTCGCGCTTGGAAGACCACTGGCACGAGCTTTGGGTGAAGTACAGAGGGACGGCGCTCCTTCCGGACGACGATCCTTTCGGCCTCAACTTCGACCTCATCGCGCACATTGAGTTTCTCCGAAAGCACGTCGACAAGAATGCGCTGTATGTTTCCTTTCGCCTCGATTGTTAACTCTAACGATGGTATAGACGCGTAGGGTTCCTGGAGACGAAGGAGAAGGAGAAGAACACCATCCCCGGGTCAGTTGAAGAGCTCCTGGAACAGTTTGACGTCGTCGAGACGCCCAACGCAGGACCGTCGTGGGACTTTATGTGGAACGCAACAGTTGACGAGGGCCGTGAGAAGCGCGCGCTACGCCAAGCCTTTACGACGCGGCCTGATGATCTTGTTTTGGGAACCGAAAACTCCTCAGATGAGGTGTTGTTGGCGGAATCTGTCTTGAAGGTAAATCATTCCACGAATGCTTGCTGCATGAGTTGCTGAACGGCTTGCAGATAGTCATGGGCACTGCGCAAGAAAGTTACAATGCCGAAACCGCGTCCTGGGTACTGCATGAAATTGGAGAAGAAATCGTGAACCCGGCGCAGAAGAACCTCTTGAGTCGCGGCGTCCTTGCTCGACGGTTCAAAAATCCGAACAGCCAACCTGGACGTATGCTGAAGATCTCCGAAGGGTAAGTCCTTTTGGTAATGCCGGCGAATCGCCTAATCTCACGGCTACAACAGCAATCAAAACGCGATCGGCGGTTCAATTCCTCAAGACACTTTTCAAGATGCTGCGGCGCTGGAGGACATCTCGATTGACGATCAGTCCTGGCGGGAATGGCCGCTACTTTCGACAGATGGAGACACTGCTGCATTGATCCAGCTCATGTCCGACAATAAAGTGCGTAGCTTGCCTCCCATGATGCAAAGACTCATTTTGACTCATAGGTTGATTTCAAAATTGATACGACTCAAGCCCAGGCTTCGCGCGCGGCTATAGATTGGAATAGCAAGAAAGCAGGTCGGTCTCGGTCTTGTTACGGGCTCAACCGTTTGCTAAAGCACTGCTTGAAAGATGACGATCACATCGAGACAGCGATCCTCGTTCGATTTCATGACATCTCAGTCCCACAGACCCCCATTCCGGCGCCGGCAACTGTTTTGGCCCCGATGGACGTCGAGACTGTTGCAGAGCACGGAATAACGCAAGATGGTTCGCCGACGTGTTGCAAACGCGTCAACGAAGATAGTCTCATCGACTGCGCGGCGTGCCTTGAAGAAGAGTGGGGACCCTTATATGCGTCTCTCGGAAGTAAAGACAGGGATCAGTTCCAGCTAATTTTGGACACAGTGACCGCGAGCGGTGCACAAGGCATCACCAAGATGGATTTGTCGGTAGGTTTAGGTCTTAACTCCGTCACTCGTTTTTTGTTTGCTAACAACTGTCATAGACGAAAACTGAATTGCCCAGTGACACCGTTCATGCCGCCATCCGTAGTATGACGGAGTGTTCGGTGCCTCTTGTATTCTGGGCGGGGTACCAGTCGCTTGTGCTCGTTGCGTCTTCGTATTTGCCAGCATGGAGCATGCGGATCTCGACGGAGCAAAATACGAGGATTTTCCCGCGACGGTGGCTTGACATGACCGGGGCGAAGGTGATGGATCTGTGGGAGGCAGCGACACGGGCCGTGATGGGGGTTCTAGTCTTTCATCCGGGTGTCACCCAGGTCTGTGATTCTCATAGCAAGGCAGAGCAGCGACTGATTCGACATGCCAGACGCAGCTGCGATGGCGACTGCGCTCGGTGTACGACCGCCAAGAGGTGAACGAGGTGCTCCGCTATTTGTACGACGCGGGATTTATCTCGGTACGTGGGGGGACGCTTCCCGCGGAAGACGAAGAGGCGGTTATGCTGTTTGTGGGTGCGCGGCACTGGTATCAGGTGTAATTGTTATACAAGTAGCGAGCAATGGATGCATCGATGATGGGTTGTAGATCTGTTGGCAGGGCGATTGGATGATGATTGCGGGCGGAAGGAAAGTGAGGCAATTACAGACAAACAGCCCCTTTGGAGTGAACGCTGAACAAGTTATCCTCCCTGTTCTCCTTCCACCGGCTGGCCCGTCCTTGCGGCCTATTTCCTTGCTTATCGCCTGCTCTGTGAATAGCAGGTTATCCCAACCCACACCCTAGTGGTATATTCATTCTTTTATTCCTTTTGTACGCCACACTCGTTGCTGCGTCTTTTCTGCGTCTAACGGGCCTCAGTTTCAACGAAATGCGTGTCAATCAAATTCTCCCCACCCAGGCAAAGCTGGTGGTGAGCCGTTCTTCGAGCATGGTTTTTCGATCATTTCCCCAAACTCACGGCATAATGTAGTGGGAACGGCTCACCACCTCCAAGCTCACCATTACCTACGTTATCTTTTCTCTGGTCCACTTTACGCTCCAGATTGCCCTGCAAATCCGCGCATTCACCGTCAATGCGGATGCTGCCTCCCTGCTTTATAGCATTGCGCTCCGAGGGAATGCCACCAACAGCAGCTTGCCCACCCTTTCCAACGGCATGATTCGCATGTGTGCCGACGTACCGACGAATCTTAACACGGACAACTGTACCGTTGTGTATGACGGCACCCCAAACAACAATACCGTCGTTGGCGCTGCTCCTGGTGCTGCTGTCAGTGCATATGGTGACAACTATGATGGCAACGACGCCGCATTCAACGACGTCTATGGCTTCACATCGGCTTCCAGCAGCGTTGTATCGGCCTCTAGTGCTGTCCCGAGCTCGTCTGCTGCGCCGAGCCCATCTGCGAGCGTTGCCACCTCTGCTTCCGGCTTGGCGGTGTCCGCTTCCGCGGCCCCGTTCGTGCTCCGTCCACGGTTGTTGTTGTCGTCACCCAACTTGTAACCCCGTCCGCAACCCCAACCGTATCGCCGCTCGTGAATTCCTCGGCAGCCACCCCCACCTCGTTCCTCAAGCGTGCTGTCAGTTTTATTTTATATGTGAAATATACTTTCATCCGACCATCCACCTGCAGATTCCCCATGCCGATGTTTTCATCGCCAACTCCACCACAGTCCAGGTCAACATCACTGGAGAGGGAAACGATGAATCTCTTCTTCTCCACAAAAGTTGCATGTGGTCGCTGAACTGGCCGGTATCAATGTGCGTTGGACTGGATTCCATCTTTTCAGCAGTTTTTGAACGTTTGCATGCAGCCTGGACAATACTAAGCGCGAGGACATTGTGTTTATCGCCTTCCAGTTCTGGCTCCTCGGAATGTCGGCGGTAGCTCTGTTGAACGAGTCCATCCCGCATATCATTGCATCGCTCCTCACGCACATGCTCGCTACCGGGTGGTCAGGCTTCCAGATCTGGAATACCGCAAATTTCAAGGCGGACTTCCAACACTACATCACTGACGGTGCTTGCAACGGTGTGCCCTCGCTGTTGCCCAACTACTGGCAACAGCGTGCTTATCTCGAGATCCCGACGTTGGCCTTGAATGTCGTTGCCCTCTTGATTTCTTGCGTCCTTACGTGGAAGCTGGTCAAAGTGAGCGTGAATTCAATCACATCGAATGCTTTCTGAGCTGGTATTATTCAGTTGTTCGGCTGGCAGACATTCAAGCGTGTTGGAGCGTCGCGTGAGTTCCCTGTTTAGTTTTCTCTCTCTCTCTCCTGATTCAATGCCTCGCAGTGACCATCAACCGCGTCTACAAGCTTGTTCTTCTGCTGTCCATCACCCTCCAGCTGTCGCTCTTCTTTATGGGCGCCACGGTCTCCCTTTTCCTTGACCAGCTATTCAACGGATGGGCAGGACGCCTTGCTTGGTATGCGACGCTGTACAAGATCATGTTCATCCTCACCGGCGTGGTGCGTACGCTTGCCAACATTTTTCACAGCCCCTAATGCCGCTGGTTTATCACAGTTGCTCATCCCTTGGTTGATGCTGGTACGCGCTAATGACCTATATTCCGCTAATTTTGTGACTCGACATTCGTATAGGGTTGGTTCTCCGTCCGGCGTGAGTTGAGGCTCGGCATGATTGTCTTCCTTGGTCTGTCGCTCTGCTATCTCGCAGGCTGGGGTGTCATGTTCCTCTCCACGACGTTCCGCTGGACCTTCCAGACATGGGGGTTCTTCGGTGTCATGTCCAGCGCCTCGGTGTTCTTGGCCCTGGCGTCTTCGGTGCTCGGCGTCATATGCAGAGTGAACTTCGGCAAAGGACTGCTGCGTTACCGTAAGTTTTCGCGCCCGTCGCCCGACTTCCCCGGTTGCTCATCACAACCACCGCAGTCAACGCGCACGAATCGCTGTCAGGCGATGACTTCTCCCCGGTCACACGAAACGGAGATCCCGAAAAGGTCGCGTTCCCTTCGAATGAGAAGCCGATTCCCACTTTCTCAGGTGCGCCCGAAGCCTATTCTGAAAATAACTTTTTTTCAACTTTTTATTCTGCGCGCAGCCACTTTTGGATCTGGATCCGAAGTGCCAGTGCCCTCGCAGATGTTCCGACCGAGCCCCCGGTTGGGCCCGCGGTTCTTTAACGCGTCTGCAGAGCCCTTTGAGAGCCGGCCCAATTCCAACACGTCCTCACCCATATCGCCGCCTCAGGCCGCCTTGACGCGGCAGACGACGAAGGAGTCGTACCAAAGTGCCCACCCCAACCAGCGGAATAGCGGTGGAAGCCTTGGCAGCGTCAACAGCTATTACGACTACCCCTCCGACTCGAATCACAGACGGCAGGATAGCGAAGCCGTCTCGAAGCGATGGGTGATCGACGATTGATTGAATCGCCACTGTTGAATTTGGACGATTTGTTTTGTTCAGTGTAGAATTCATAAAATTTTGCTCTTTTCTTGTTTCGTCATACCCAATTTTTGTTTCAATAATTACAACTTGTATCCTAATGCGTTTATATGGTACGTCGACGAAGCACCTACTGATACAACAGCAGAAAGCGAAGGAAGTAAAAAGTGCTGTACATGTATGGAATAGTCGGTCAGTTGTGTCATGTCATGGACTTTCTGCAGGAGTGGAAGGGGTGGACGGCGGTTGCGGCGATGCTCTCAAGATTTCAGCCACCTCGGCTTGGGTGTCGAGGGCGGCCGCCTGCCCCGCCGCAGAACTATCAAAGCTATTATCCTCGTCCGCCGGTACCTCGGCGTTCTCGTACGTGCTCCACGTCGCGCGCAGGGTGCTCAGCCACAGGTGGTTCTTCAAATCGTCCGCCGAAGGTCGCAGCATCGGGTCGATGGTGAGACACTCCTTGATGAACGCGATGCCGAGGCTGCTCAACTGGTCGGGCTCAGGCAGTGGTGGGTGCTGTGTAGCTACTCCGATGTGGAACATGATCGCCCTGTTCACCGTTGGTTTGCGCAAAAGAAGTTTAGCAAGTATATTGCGCACCATTCATTGTCGAGATTGCTCCACGGCTTCTTGCCGGTCGCGAACTCGAGCACAACGCATCCCAGAGACCAGATGTCCATAGCACCATGTCGCCCGCGCTTTTCGTTCTTAATGACCTCGGGCGACATGTACATTGGAGTTCCAGTTAGACTGTTTTGCGGGCCTTTGACCGGGAAACCCGGTGCCACCATCCCCACGCTGTTGTCCAACCCGCGCCGTGAGCGCTGCATCGTCCGCTGATTCTTGGCGAGGATCTTGGCAGCACCAAAGTCGACAAACTTGATGACCCCGCGGTGGTCGAGGAGGATGTCTAAGCAGAATTAGAGAAAGAAAATGACCTGCTAAAACAACACACTATCGGGTTTGACGTCGCGATGGACGATCCCTTGACCGTGGAGATACGCTAGTCCATCCAACATTTGCATCGTGTAAATCTGGATGATGCTCTCGTCTTCGATCCTGCCGTGCTCTAGGAGCGCCGCCAAACTGCCGCCCTGGCAAAATTCCTCGAAGATGTACACCTTGTCCCGGTGGACCTCGATGCCATAGTATTCGACGATATTCGGGTGGTGCAGCAGCTCCATCACGCTGAGCTCGTCCTTGATTTGCGCGTACAAGTTGGGCAAACCGGAGAGCTCCTGGAACTTGATCTCCTTGACGGCCATCACGGTGAGATTGTCCAGGTTCACCGCAGAGTATACGGATCCAAAGGCTCCAGCGCCGATGAATTTTACCTGCTGCCATCGGATAGAAATGTTGGAGGACGAGGACGCGAGGAAAACCAATGTACGATCCTCGGGCTTCGAGTTGTCCAGAACGCGGCCCAGTGCCTGGTGGTGCTCGTCTGCAATGATCTCTAAGCGAGAGGCTTCGAGATCCGCCACTGACTGCACCACCTTGTCCCAGAAAGGGCGAGTGATGGCTGTATCCTCGTAGTCGAATAAATCTTCGCTGTCATCCACCACCTCTGGCACCTGCGCCTTCAGCACCGCTGCTTGTCGCTCCTTCTCCTTCTTGGCTTCTATTGTCGACCGCGCACCAAGAATGTCAAAGTGGTGTATCAACAGCGTCATGCATTTTGCCACTTTGTGACGCAGCATCTGAAACTGCTCTTCGGGTAAGTGCTGGATATTCCGCTTAATTCTGCCAAAGGTGAATTCTAGCGCATTAACGGCCCATTTGAACGTCTTTCGGTCTGTCGGGTCACAATCATCGCAAATAAATGATACCCAGGATATCGCGTGCTTGATCAGCGAGCGGTCAAACCGAACCATAGATGACCGCTCCATGAATTTCTGGGCGTGCGTGCCATGCTCAGCAGCGAATGAATACCAGTTCTCCAACAGCTCCTGACATCCGTCGGTAGCATCGAGTGCACTGCGGACATAGTGCACCGAGTTGATGATTGAATCCGCCAACCGGGTCGTCGCGCGGCCAATCTTGCGCAGTTCGCGATTGACGCTGGGAATATTGGCGAGCTGTTCCGTGTGGCATTTCATGACTATTTCGGGCTCGACGGGATCACCGTTTTCGTCCTCGAGGAAGAAGATGTCCATGAACATCTCTTTCGCTAGGGCAAGCCGTTGCTGCGGCCCGTCGGCGATGAGCCGGACGTGGTTATCTTTTGGGTCGAGAGCGATCTTGGGGATGTCTTGTCTTTCCTCTGTGTGCCCATTCCACAAAAACGGGCTCAGAGGCGAGAGTAGCAGGAGATATTGTGGCTCATCCTCCTCTTCTCCTGTCATCTGTGCTTTATTCCCGACCACCCGGCTCCCGTCCTCGTTAATAAGTTCGTCGACGTCAAAAGCCTCCGTAAGTATCCGGGTGACGGCCTCCGGGCGGTCTCGAAGGGAGTGGGATGCGACGATGTACGTGGAATCCTCCTCGTACGAACGGGTGTAGACCAGAAAGTGCCCGGTTTCAACCAGGGTGCGAATGAAGAGGTCCATACGGACGTTATCTAGCTCGTACTCGGCAGCATTGCTGAATCGGTGGGTGAGATCCCTGCGGTAAGTTGTCAGAGAGGCGGGAAGGTCATAAGCGACGTCAGCTTACCGAGCAAACCGCTGCAATTTTCGATAGCGCAATCTGACGCTGTCGAGAATCTTCCCGTACCAGCTAACCATCTGCTCGTTCGTCATCTGCTCGTGGCCATTCTCCAAAGTCGTCCCGAATGCCGTTCGCCCGTTCATGCCGTTTTTCTGATGGTGGTGGCGGTGAGTGTGCAAGTATCCAGTGGGTACTTGCACCTGTGTATCAAAGTAGTTGGTAACGCGGACCATGAGTTTGTTAGTTGTGGAACTATCCAAGGCATGAGCGAGATTGCGGGGATAAAAAAGAACGAACCATAGCTCCTCCCCGATGAGACAAGAACCCCTCGAGACAGTCAAACTGACATCGTTGAAGGTATCCCATTGTGCCTCCAAAACATCGGTCTCTTTGAAATAGATGCCCTTGGCTCCACTCTTGAGTTTCCAATGTATGAGTTTGAAAAAGACCTTCATGGAATCCAGAATTGTCGAATCGTAGTCATCACTAATGCAACGAGGGAAGTTCCAATTGCCATTCGGGTCTGGCTCCAAGAACGCCTCGTATTGGCGCTTCATCAGACAGGCTAAACCAATGCTGATTTTGAGGTCCTCAGTCATCTGATCTATGATGATGACTTCAGGGTCCTGAAGGTTCTTCACGTACTCGAGCCGAAGGCGTAAACCAGCCTGCGAAAGTTGGGTGGGGAATGATATGAGCGGAACAAGCTCGGTCTCGAAAGTGGGGAGATTCATCTCTTTGAACGACGATGCGAGAGACAGCTGGGAATTCCGTGCAGCGACAAGGAAGGCATGCACGGTGACCAAAAATCGCCGTTCGAACATTCGCTGCATGGTTTCTTCTTTGAGCAAGCGCTCTGCGAAACTAGAACCATCGGCTATGTCGGCAGGCCCGGTTCTAGAAAGTCGTGCAGAGTGGGGAATGGGCTGTTCGGCGGAGGTGTTCCGCTGGTTCACGTCCAGAGCTTCACTCCCGGTCCATCGCTGGAGGCGGGTTATTTGATGACTGACAGACGTGAGGACCGTGTACCATGTAATGAGGGCATCGCGGCGAGCGGTGAACAAGGGCTCTCTGCAGGCTGGCCGATCTGCATACAATGCCTTCAGATGAGGATATAGGGACCGCACAAAGTCCAGGCGGTGGAGAAGAGTTGACACTTGGTGCATGGCTTCTTCATGACCAGTGTCCTTGGGAAGACAGAATTTGAGCACATCGTTGATGACTGCATCCACGGTACGCAGCCTCTGCTCCTCGAGTTTCTTGTGCTCCTCCTCGAGCGACCTTCCGTGAAGCCTGGCTCGTATTCCCATCCATATGTCGTTATGGATCTGATCCTTCTCCGAGGTTGTCGACTCGAGGACCGTGGCGATCCGAGTCTTTTCGGTTTTAAGGACGTCTCCGGCCAAAACAGAGGCGAGCATGGCACGCCACTGCTCTCGCTCCTGCGATTCAGGATGGCTGGACTCGGATTCAAGCGCGAGCGCAGATATATCTACGGCGGTAAAAGAACTATGCGCTTCCTCGTCGCTGTCGCCTGCATCCATGAGCTGACCGAGTCCTCTCTGGAAATAGTGGCTGTCGGGATCGTTGCGCGGGTCATCCTGGGGTCTGTACCGCTTGACGAAATGGGAGTAGGCGGTTTGGGAACGAGAGGGCTCGGGCATTGGGCCCTTTCGCGAGTTCATACGACTGGTGACTGAACGCGTGGTCGCAGGATAGTATGAATTTGCGCGGGAGGATGCCATATCCCACTGGTCATCCTCCTCCTCCTGGTCCAAGTCTGCCTCCTCCGGATGGGCATAAAGGGTGGTGGGCATATGCCGCCGCATTTCGCCAGAGGGTGCAAGTCAAAGTCAAGTCCAAGCAGATTCCGGCTACCGGGCCGATCCTAAGCGTCATTGCTCTTGCGCTAGACCATCATACCGTAGCTCGCACATCATGGGTGTCGTTGAAAAGATAAAAGAGATCGAAGGTAAGACGAGTTCGTCGTGTCGGGTACCCCATAAAAGGCTCCAAATCTGCAGAGGAAATGGCTCGCACCCAGAAAAATAAGGCGACGGAGTACCATCTAGGTCTTCTGAAGGCGAAACTAGCGCGATATCGTGCACAGCTGCTTGAACCCGCGTCGAAATCCGGACCCGTAGGCGTCGGTTTCGATGTTCAGGTCTGTGGGATCCCGTGGGTTTCGCGTTTATTCCTCTGACTGTTTTGCTTTTAGAAAGCGGGGGATGCCAGGGTGGCATTAATAGGGTCCGTCGATTATTCCAGCTTGGCAACTAGATCTGAACTTGCTTAGTTTTCCCTCTGTCGGAAAATCGACTCTCCTTAGCAAAACCACGCATACAGCTTCCGAGGTCGCGTCTTATGAGTTCACGCAAGTACTAATATGTCAAGGGACTCGATTTGCAACTCAACGACCATAGAACCTTGACTGCGATTCCCGGAGTGATCGAGTACAAGGGAGCTCGAATCCAACTCTTGGATCTTCCAGGTATCGTGGAGGGTGCAAGCCAAGGTCAATACGTTCCATCCCTCCCTCCTTTCCTTGGGACTAATCGCAATATAGGCCGAGGTCGTGGACGACAAGTAGTATCGACAGCAAAGACCGCAGACCTTATTCTGATCATGGTACGCGGATGTGGACCCGACGTTTCGAATCTGAAAATAATATCATAGCTTGATGCCACAAAATCAGAAGAGCAGAGGTAGGATTGCAGGCACGACAAAAATCTCTTTCACATCTAACTCTAACTTTAGGCGGCTTTTGGAGATAGAATTGGATGCGGTTGGCATTCGTTTGAACAAGCGGAAACCTGACGTTGTCTTCAAACGACGGACAACAGGAGGCGTAAGTAGTTTGATTTCTGGTTCAAAATCTGACCTAGCGCCGTCTACAGATCACAGTGAGGCATAAAATTAAAATTACCCATGTTCCATATCTCAAAGTTTTCTATGTAGATGAATTGCACGGTCAAATTAACGAAGACGGATGAAAAGACTATTCGGACCATCTTAGCTGGCTGTAGGCGGAAACCCATCATCTTAGACATTCAACTCACATTGCTCAGACAAACTGCATAACTGCGATGTGATGATCAGGGAAGACGTGAGTAGCTTGTACGAGTCCCTGCGCGCGCTTACACCACAGATAGATTACAACGGACGATTTTATTGACGTTCTGATCGGTTGTTTTCAGTTTATATTGGGATCAAAATGATGTTTCTCACCAAGCATTTCAACAGGGACACGAAAATATATACCATGTTTATGTGTGTTTCCAAGCTGTCGCAGCGGTATCCGATTTGTTCAATACTGTACAGATGTATACAACAAGATTGACGCCATCAGCCTCGAGCAAATGGACAAGCTGGCCCGTACCCCAAACACGATTGTCATCAGTTGCGAGATGGCGAGTCGGTGGTTCGAATTTCACGTTACATTTCTGACTGGTCTCTCCAGGATCTCAAGTCAGCTTTTCCCGTCCGTTGGTCAAACCATTTTTCTAACCGGATTTTCAGCTTGGATTATCTCATTGAACGCATGTGGGACGAGCTGAATCTGGTGAAGGTGTATACGAAAAAGAGGTGTGTTTCTGAGCCAGATACCTCCACGGCATAGTATCAACATGCGCAGAGGGGCACACCCTGATCTCTCGGACCCAATTTGCCTGAGAAAAGGCGCCACGATCGAAGTGAAATTCGTCATCCCATCCACATTCCCGTCTAACTTGCTTTTATTATTCAAGGACGTCTGTAACGGCGTACACCGAAGTCTGGCACCCAACTATCGATACGGGCTCGTCTGGTGAGTTTCAAACTAAATATTTGAGATAACACTCAAACACTCCATAGGGTAATATCCCTTGCACTTTGGACGGAGGCACAAGCTAAATAATGTGTAGGGGCGATCGAGCAAGTTCAACCCACATGCGCAGAAGGTCAGTCTCCAGCATCAGGTCCAAGATGAAGATGTGGTATCCAGTGAGTTCAGTCCCATGTTATCTGGCGCATTTGCTCAAACTGGACGCAGTTTTCACTAAATAGTCGATTTGTACGTATTTGTACCAATATTGCCTTTTTGAGCGATCTGGATGAGTGGTCCAAAATGGAGAGACTACGCTATAGAGCCAAAACTTCCGTGTATGTCCGCATACTACGCTAGTCTATGAATCTACTTGTCGCCCAACAGCACCGAGCAAGTTACATCCCTCGTGTCTGGGTCCTAATCATACGTTTGGTCCGTCACCAGTTGCTCGGGGGATATTTCTATCTTGAGGCCATCATGAGCCGGACGGAGCCATATTGGATCGCCTTCGCCGATCTTTTCTAACCCTCCCAGCTCGTTCTCAGTGGGATTGGGGGGAGGTGCAGCGCCGCCAACGACCTCCCCGATTGTCACATACTCGTCGTGAGCAAGCTCATGCGAAAACCCCAAGAGATATGTCCGCTTAGCACCGATTTTTCTTGCGGCCGCGATTGATTGATCCAGGCCGAAATGCGATGGGTGGGACCGCAGGTGCAGACAATCTAGGATGCACACGGGAACTTGCCGTCCAGAGGCTGGGAAGATGGAGCTCCACGCCTCGTCGGGTATTGCTCCGCAATCCGAAATATACACAATGTCTTCTCGGATTCTGGCCGAGACATCAGTAGCCACTTGTTTTGAGACAAGAATAGAGCGAACCTGAATGCAAAACACATGTAGGGGATGATGACTGGTTCCTCTGGGTCTTTCTTGGCCGCTAGTTTTGTAGAGGGGTCTCCCAGCGTCAATTGAGCCGCGGAAACTTCAATGGAAGGTGGTGCTGCACTTGGCGGCTGCAGAAATAGGCGACCGTGATGTACTAAAAACGGGGTAACCATTATGGATGTGTCCTTGATCTCGAATGGGATCGCATTATCGATACAAACATGCCATATAAATTCGGGAATCTGGGAATAATCAGACTCAGACATACGTTCAGAGAGAAAACGAACATCGCCGCCGCCAGAGGCAAACTCTACGAAGAACCTCAGTCGAAGTAGTTTAGCGATGTTGAGAAAGTGAAGTACCCTTGGACACAAGATATGGAAACATTTTCTTGATATCCTCATATGTTGCTTGTGAAACATAGATGTCGATGTGAGGCTGGATTCTTTTGCTCAGCGTCCATGCTAAGGAAGTATTAGTAAATTCTTGTCTTGAAATGTGTGAACCTCACCTCGAAGATCATCTAGCCCATTGACAGCTGGATGCGTATGAATCAGTGGTGCGTATTGCAAGTGAACCTTTGTCTAACCATCGGCATGCGCATGCGTGATAATTACTGAACAGAGCATCAATACCAGTTTCCACGACCGGCGGCCAACTCACAAGCGTCGATTTGCCTCAAGCCAAACTTGGGAAACCATTCTAGTGCGGCAGCTTGTCGTCGAGAAATTAAATCCAACTATAGCAGGCGCGATCCCATCTGAAATCACCTTGGAAGTTTTTGCCACAGTCAATTAGAACAGTGCTGTCCAGAATCAATACCTTTACGGTCGTTGGGAAGGTAAATTACTTACACGCTGCCTTGCTTGCCCGGCATCCGTACAACAACGCTCGTGTTTCGACGAATATTCTTCTTCCCCTCGGCGCTTCCATCTATTGTGGACAAACACGTTCGACATGGAGGACGTTGAGACGACCCAGGTATCGCGTGAGCAGTTATACAATCTACAAGACGATGAGCGATCGAACGAAATGGATGACAGGGGACAAGGACCGATGTGGGGGACGCTGCTGGATGTCCCAGTGCCTGTTTGGTTTCATTGTTAAGTATAACCCTGCTAGATCGTTGAAGGGAATACCCAGAAACACGACTTCAACAGGCTGGGTGGTCATATCTCTGTGGAGAAACAGGTGAGGAGAAATTATAGAATTGCGTGAGCAGGTGGAAAGGGCCGATCCGGTCAGTGCTCACCGCGCTGCGCTGGGGATGGATGTGCGGCCGCAACGGCGAGTCTGACAGTTTACAGCCTATAGGAAGCGAATCAAGGAAATGAGCGCCGGCAGCCTGGAACTAGTAACCAATTCGAATACACGTCCTTGCACGGTGAGACCGAAAGCGCGAGGGATGGGGCCCAAATACTTCGAGCGCGACGCGGCAAAGAGCCAAGACTGGCAAAGATAGAGTCAATAGGCGATGTGGGCTATCTCCGGTCGGACGATTGTACGATTGCGGGGAATGCTCCGTTGTCCGGCCGACGGAAACCGTGTCTGCAAACCATCAAGCATCCTCAATTCGCTGGCCGCCGGCTTCAGGTCTTCACACTGTAACCTCAAGGAATACGTATTTAGCTACCTTTGAACCGACGGGGAAGAGTGTTTCTATTCAATTTTCATTGCGCTTTGATTAACCCCGAGTACTTATCATCAAAGTATCATCTCGGGACGCGCTTGACGGATGATCATATGAGCGCTGAGCCCGCGTCTCTGAAATTGGCGATAATCACTTTACATCTCACCCCGCCGAATTATCTTCACCGTAGCCACGATACACGATTTCGGGTCTCGCCCCATTGCAAGTTTGCCATGTTTGCCAGCTGGCTCTGCAATCAATACAAACCTTTGGTTGGCGTTCGGCGGGTTTGTTGGCCAGCTTCAAGTTAACACCACACTAAAGCAACTGCATTACTCTCCCTATGCGTGATGTACCTCATGTACCTCAATCGATCTCTGTCGATTTGCCGGCTCGATCTCTGACTGGCCGACTCAGCAAGAGATTGTGAGCGTAGAAGCTGTTCATGCGCACAGCCCAACGCTGCCGAACGCCTATCCTCCTTTACGGTGCCTGTTCCACCGACATTCAGAAAGTGTTCATTCCAAAATTGTTTCTTGCTTCTGAAGATCGTAATCGCGGCCCATATTATCTTTCTAGGCCTGACAGTCTGGCGTATCCACGATGCATGATTTCAATCTCAGGCCCACTGTCGAACGGATCCCGTCGGTGTGCCCGCTTCCAATGCTATTTGAGGCTTGACTTTTTATTTTAGGTACAATGTGAACCTAAGTCGGTGCGCCCATAAGTTTTGCGATCTTTCCTCGTTGGGCCCGTTTGAAAACTTTACATCCGTGGAACCGTGAACCCGCTGACGGACGCATAGAATCCACCGGAAGCAAATTTCATTTCGCGAGCGGTTTTTTGTCTCATTCAGTCAGCGGGGCCAACAAGTTTGTTTAGTATCTTTCTTCATTGATTATCGCGGCTGAGTCGGCTTGTCTTTAGTTCAGGTGTGGGCCAATCTTAGGTGTTAGGCGGTGACTGATAGCTGGTGCAACAGCCAAACTTTGAAACTGTGAAGAGCGTGTCGTACGGGCTGGTGCAGGTCCCGGCAACCCGCCCTCGCGCTAATTCAGTCCTCCGTTGGTGATCTTCAAAGCGTCGGGGTCAACAGCTCCATCTTGCTTTGGCATCGTGAGCGCTAGGCGGCGAGTTGCATTTGATGCAACAGCCAAACTATGAACACCGTGCCGTACGGGCTAGTGCAGCCTAGGTCCCGGCAATCCGCCCTCGCGCTAGTTCAGTTCTCCGTTAGTGATTTTCAAAGCGTCGGGGTCAACAGCTTTGACTTCAGTATCTTTCTTCACTGATCATCGAGGCTAAGTCGGCTTCTGCAGTCTTTCTATCTTAGGTATTATGGATCCCAGTCAGCGGCCCAACAGCTTTGACTGAGGTATCTTTATGCATTGCATCCTTTCCATCTCATTTAAATTTGGTTGTCTGTAGTATTTTCCCCCCGAGTCGGCGCGCGTGGCCGCTTCGAAGACATCTGTATCAACCGCTGAATCGTAGGAAGTTCCGCCAAACCACGGTGTTCCGTCTCTGAAATTCTTTCCATCTTGGGTAAGCACCATGCACCCGAGCCAGCGGGCTCACCAGTTTGGCGATCTGGATATTTTTCTATCTCAAGTCTCGTAGACCCAAACCCAAGCCAGCGGGCCTACAAGTTTGGTTGGTATTCCCCCTTGAGTCAGCGCGCACATTCCAGATGTATATCACATTCGCGTCAAACCTCAGTGGTCTCAGATCCCGTCTCCAGTCAGCCTGCGTGCCTACAAGTTTGGGGATCTTGGGCGCATTTCTGTGTCAGGCCCAACCCGAGTGACAGCGATTCCAATCACTACGCATTAATCTACTACTCTGCCGTCAGTTATTCGGAAGCCTCCGAGGCTGGTTGGAACTTGACCAGATTTTTGGCCTTCGTGAGTCCAAAATTTGGCCGTCTCTGGTTTTTTCACTTCCACTGTCTTTGAAAATGGTCTGGGTCACCAGGTCCACAAGTTTTGCTGTCTTGCCAAGTATTTTTCTTCCTTAAGTTGGGCCTGTTCGGGCGAGATTTCATCGGCAATGTTTCCCCGATTTCCCCAAGCTCACAACGCAGATTAGAGCTCCTGTCTGCTCATCCTCCGTGCTCGCTTCGTCAGGCGTGGTTCCCGTGAGATTACGTATTTGCGGCACGCTGACAGATTAGGTTTTTCGTTTGCACTTCTTTCCCCTCTGCCTTCGTCCTGGTATGCATTGACACGGTTCAATGAGATTCCCAAGATTCCGAGATTCCATATTTGGAGATATTACGCCTATCCGCGCAAAGGCTGTCTTGATACGTAAACGCGTAAACACTGAGTCGGACTCGGGGCAGCCAGTGCTAAGTTCTGACTTGATGGTTTTGGCGAGTAGCTGGTAGGCAAATGACGAATCGACATTTCACGCCAGAATCATGGACGCCCTGCATGCACGGGTTCCTGATTCTGGGACAATTCTGGGATGGTCTCGGAATTTCGACTCATTATCCAAATTTTGAGTTCCTAGACGCAGTTAGTAAACACAAGTGGGGAGACTGCACGAGGACAGACACCGGCCAGTTTCCTTCCGAGGTTGGTTATGCATCGAGATATGTACATCCATTTTAATGAGTACATCACAGAACGATGCTCACGACAGAAGACCTTGTCATGCTCACACGGAAGAATCGGTGTGAGAGGGTGATGGAACGGTCTCAATTCGGGAAGAATCACCCGAATAACATACCTCTGGGCGACGCGAGTCCTGCTAAGGCAGCCTCCGGAATCACCGCGAAGTCGCTCTGCCGGGGCATTCAGCCGAGTCAGGAAGGTGACAAAAATGGATCTATCCAGGTGCCTAATCCTTCTTTAAGCAGCCTCCGGAATTACCACAAAGTCATTGTTTTGCTTCTTCCCGGGCATTCAATCCGAATCAGGAAGGTGACAAAAATGTATTTATCCAGGTGCAGAATCCCTCTTAACCAGGTTCTCCGCAAGCCTGAGTCTCTTCGCGCCGACTCCTCGTCAGAAATGTCTATCTTGCCTGAAGCCTCCCTCTCCAACATCTCCCAAGCGCTGCCCATAAGGGCTGCGGTCGCGGTCCTACTCGTCGCCGTTATTGCACTGGCCCTCCATTACATGTCGCCTCTACGCCTAACCGACGTCCTTCTCTCCACCATCGCCGAGGTCGAGGAAATATGCATCGAAGCGCACGGGGTCCTCCCGCTGCCGAAACGGAAATACTGTATAGGTGTGCTTGCTTCCATGCCCTCCGCTGCGATATATTCATGCTTCACCAGCCTGCAACTGAAGGTCTCCACCATCATTGAGGAGACCCTGTACCACTCACTCTCTTGGCGCGGCGCCGTCTGTGATTTCCTCTGGGGTCGTGCATTTACCCTGCTCGCTTGCATAAAAGAGGTGCAGAGGTTTAAAACGCGTATAAAGGTACGTTCCTTTACACCACGCATTTAGAGTTAAACCAAAGTTGCACCACAGATATTGAAAGAATACGAGCTGCGCACGGAGAGCAAGAATCCGCGGGCCATAATTCTCCGGCGCCGTGGCGTAGGCCTGCGCTATGGAGGCACCCAGCCTCGAACCTTTGCGTAGTAGATATCTGGGAGGAGCCCGTTTCCAAATTACCAAGTTCAGCCGTGCTTCAGTAACATGCTAACTGTATTTTGAAACTTGTTTGTTTTGAATCCGTCTTCGAATCCCATCTATTAGTCCACACTGTAGGTGCACAGGAAAACACCACACCTGGACAACGAAATAAATAAGTTCGACACCTCAAAAGTGCCATCGACAATTCTGCGGCAGTATGCAAGTATGTAAACCACATTTGTGGGAAGCTGATCGAGTTTTCGAACGAGATATCAGACCGCCTCGAGGAGCCTCAATAGCACAACTGGGTGCGAGAGATCATGTAGCCCAGTGGGGATTTGGCATCCCGAAAGTCCAGATCGGAACGAAACGGAACGAAAAAGGGGAGCTCAGAAAGCGTAGAGCCCAAGCAGGCCCTAGGGAATGCGTGAAATCAGAAAGAAAGGCGCGAAAGATAGATTTTTTGAGGTTGCGGTGGGGTTACAGATTACTGTTGAGAAAGGCAAGAAGTTAAAGCCAAAGTTAAGCCGCGAAAATCTTGGCATGATGCATGATGCATGATGGCCGCACCCCAGGCCATCAGATCTCATCAAATCATGATCTCATCGGCATTGCCACCTATAATCCCTGCTCATCGTTGCAACTTCGTTGCGCGCTGCGTTCTTTCCTGCTCCTCACATCGCACTTCACGCGACTTTTCAGCCCTACCTTTCCACCGTTGGGCTGCTTCTCTGATCAGGCGCACAGTGCCGCTTCGGATTTCACCATCATATACTTACACAGCAGTGCGCAGCGCCGCCTCTCACACATCTCGCTGCGCCACAGCCGCCACAGAGGATCGCAGACTTCCTGCAACCTCAATACCGAGCTCATTTGAGCTCACTCTATAGGCGTTGGAAGGGGCTTCCCACCTCAATTCCCCGTGGTGTCATAATCTACGGCAACGAGTCATATGAATCGTCATTGAGTGTTTGAGCAGTCAACTCGAAGTATGCTCGCACAATGGCTACTGCTTTACTACGTTCTCGTATCCTATGTGCACGCGCAATGGACGTTCCAGCATCCATTGTCTTCTCCGGATGCCTCTGAACCAATAAAACGCATTGGCGTCGTCGGTCTGGGCACGGGAGGTATCACTGCCTTGCGAGCCCTCAAGGCCCTTCCTCCGCACGTGCGAGAGGGCTGGCAAATCACCGCGTTCGACGAACGGCACGCTGTTGGCGGACTCTGGGTGCCCGAGGACGACCTACCTGAACCGCCATCTGTTCCGCGGACGCCAGCGTATCCTGGGCTCAGAATGAACGCCGTGCACATGCACATGACGGTTCCCGACGAGCCCTTCCCGCCGGAGACCCCGCTACTGGCGCCGAGAGAGCAGGTGCTAGAGTATTGGCAGGATTTGTTCGATGCGACGCCGTTGGGCGAGCATGACCGTGTGTTGCTACAGCACTCAGTGACCGGCGCGACGTGGAGTGAAGAGGGCGGATATTGGGACGTGGAGGTCATCGATTCAAGCACGAATCAGAGGACGCGCTTTCAGTTTGACCACTTGATCGTTGCGCCTGGAGTGAACAGGATCCCGCGTGTACCGACCTTTGAAGGGCAGGACGCGTGGCTTGCTGCTGGAAAGAAGCTGGAACATTGTATGTGGTTCCGTCATTCGAGTAAGTATGCGGGGCAGACCGTGCTCACTGTTGGTGGTGGACCTTCGGGCCTGGATGTAGCGAGGCATGTAGTGAAAACTGCTCGCAAGGTCAGCCATTCGCGCGTTCGTTCACTTATAATATATTGACGACCTTCCAGCTGTACTGGGCGCGTCAAGACGGAGAGCCAAAGCTTCCCGACATCCGCGGCGCTGAGAACGTGCCCCGGTTCGTGAGCCTGAAGGACGGCTTGCCGACACTTGACAACGGAACCACACTCCCAGACGTCGACACCATCATCCTCGCCACAGGCTACGAAGTCCGAGTCCCATTCTTAACTGCCACCAACTTTCTCGACGCTTCGCACGAGTTACCGCTAAATGGAGTCCGTCTGTCGACCAACGGCCGCTACATCTCCCCGCTCTATGAACACACCGTTTCCCTCGACTCGCGCTACCCACCAGGGGCCCTGTACTTCATCTCGCTCCTCACCTACAACCCCACGGGCATGACTAACACCGCGCAAGCGACGTTCGCCGCCTATACCATCGCGAACACTAGCCTCCTCGGCACGCGCGCGGAACTACGGGCAGCGCTCGCTCGGCGCGAGCAACGCGTCCGCGACGCCGGCGCTGAGCCGGAGCGCTATGGGCACAAAGTCATCCTTGGGTACGAAAACGGGCTCTATCAGGACGTCCTCGTGCGCTCCTTGATCGCACGCGATCCGAAGCTGGCAGGCGCGCCGGGTGTGCCGCGCGAGGGGTTCAATTTGACGGAGCGGTGGAGGGAGTGGGCGGGGGAGAATACGGACCGGGTGCTCGTGGGCTGGTATGAGATGCTAGAAGAACGCGGGGAAGGGTGGGAGGAGGAGTTTGTGCGCGGGCAGCGCACCGAGGCGGACTATCTGGACACGATGCGCCGCTTTTTGGAGCTTTGGGACCGCCGCAGTAGTGCTTCAGTAGAATATGAATAATTATATAAATGCTGACGTGGTCTCTTCCTTCGGACCATTGGACCTGAGATGGTTTTTTATGCTGGTGAGGAGAAAAGCCGCGATTCTACGTGCGCGTCTGGAACTCAATCTTGTTCAAAAAGTAGATACATTACAGCTGTGCATTCTTCTAGCTCTTCGTCTGATTCATCCCCTGTTATACTTTCCCATCCGGTCGACGACGAAGAACGAGATCGTGTGGGACGATCGGAAGATGTGGACGTGGATGTACGTTCGACATCAGTCTCCGAGTCGTCCCAAGCCCTGTCGGAAGAACAAGGGGATGTACAACGCGACCCAGGACAATCGTCGAAAAATGCGGATATCTGCTTTTTCGGCAAGGAACAGCACTGCAGCATCCAAGTGGAATTAGGTTTTCAGGTATCATTTGTTAGAATTTGTCACTCACCCGTTCCACAGAGCCGCATCGTGATACTGGATCAGGAGCCGAAAACGAAAACGGAAGAGGCTTGCAAAAAGCCTCCTCGTCCTCCGAAATGTCTGCGCAGACGCGTTTTCGGTTTTCCGTACTCGGCACAACGCCGACTCGAGTCGGGCCCGAAAACGTGAGGACGATACTGGGGTTGTGGTGCGCGCGTTCGGCCTCCCTCTTTCGCCGCTCCAGTAGCATTTGGAGTCGCCAGTCCTCAGCCGGCTCGGGTTGGGTCTCATGGGTCGGGGAAGGCTCTTTGTCACGGTGTTGGTTTACTTCCGTACCGCCGCCCTCGGCCTCCCTCTTCCTCCGTTCCAGGAGCATTTGGGCTCTCCAGGGCTCGGGATTTGGGGCCGCACTCGGAGCAGACGGAGGTGGTGTCCACCGAAATTTTAGAAGAAGCCATACGACACAGGACGCGAAAGCGGCGTAGATGAAGGAAGGAAGCGGACGAGACGGAACTGTGGGAGGCAAGACCTCTGGTTCCACTGTTTCACGGCCAGTAGCCTCCTGTCGGGTGAGGGTGCGCGGGTAATGGCCAGTATGTGGTTTTTTCTGCGGTCTATCTTCATACGATGACGATTTCGTCAAAACGTTCTCTTGCGTGCAACATTGTGCCGGCATTGGATATTCAGCCTGAAAACAAGGTAAGTACTTCAATTCAACGATTCAAGCAGAAAAACGAACGAGGACGGTGGTGGTATGAGTACAGCGGTCTTGAGCAGCTTTGGATAGGAGGAAATCAATATCACCCAATTATAGCTCCGCGGGAGAAAGCTTATTGTTGCAAAGACAAAAAGACAATGAGTACCCGTTGATGTCACGGGCTCGGGATTCGACACATCAGTATGAGTCGTTAACAGCGTGGTGGAAAGCCGGTGTCAAGATGGATGAGATCGAAGTTCCGTTGGGTTCTTTGGGGGATGTGGCACGCGTCGGTCATGTGATCGCGTTTCTGAAATCCAACACGTGAAATGTCGCTCCCCTAGCCCAATAATAGTCTGAGAAAGGCAGCCGCAGTCTTGTGCGTCATCCATTGTGCAATGGCACGTTCTACTTTTAGGACTTTCTGGGGACCGTCGAAAACATAGCCCCTTCAACTCGGATGGAGAAATGACTGGGCAGCTCCAGAACGTCCTCGCATGGAATACCAAGGTTCTGGAGTGGACATGAACGTCTGAGAGCAATGAGAGACTGGATCCAGATGGTCACTCGGTGGCGGTGAGGCTATGATGGCCTATTTTACGTCACTCAGCCGGGATCAATTATTTCAGCCGTATTCTTGCCGCTCACCTTATATGCAACGCGAGGCTTCGACCTAGCGCATACTCTCTTGGTACCTCCCTTCACCATTCTTTTGCATCCGCTCACTCGTCCTTAGCTCAGGGCCGCAAAATGAAGTTCTTTTCGCAGTCGCACTCATATGATGACCCATGGTCAATCGTCACCCTCGCTTTCTTTCTGCGCTACCCAAATCCCTATGCATCCCATGTTCTTTCCTGCGATGTTATCTCCCGCTCTGTCACACCTTCCGGCTCTCTCATGACTACCCGGCTCATTCTCAAGAGAGGCGCGATGCCGCGGTGGTTTCCCAAGGGCATCGTCAGCCGCGCCGAGACCTGGGTCGTAGAGGAGACCGAGGTCGATCCTGTCGAGCAGACGGTCAGGTGCAAGACGACAAACCTGGACAACGTAAAAATTATGCAGGTCGAAGAGACGGTCGTCTTTCGATCCCTTGAAGGGTGAGTGAGAAACATTCTAGACATTTCTGAGACTCAGTTTCACGACCAATAGGAAAACTCTGCAAGTCACGGAGGCCAGAATTCGGAGTGGGTTCGGCTGGGGTTTGACCAGACGGATAGAAGCGCATGGCCTGAACAAATTCAAGGCTAATCTTCAGAGGGTGCGCGATCTCATTTTTATAGATATCTGTCTGCATTCTCATCACTTTTGCAGTCCCGCGAAGGCGTTTCTCTCGTCCTCCAGCTCCTGCGGCAATCCCGGCTGCGCCCAATGACCCTGGGGGGTCCCGAGGATACGTCTCTGACCCTCGGTTTACCGGCACAACCCACCGTAGTGGAACATAAAACACCTTCCGCCGGTGATTCCGAGCCTCACGCTGCAATACCTCGTCCACAAAATTCATGGTCGCGCTTGAAGTCCTGGATTCGCCCTCCTCCGCGCGCAGACTGACTGACTGAGCAATTCATTTGTACATTTGTAACCGCATACTTTTATTCCTGTATTAGTAGCTTTTGAATCAAAGTATCTGGCTCTGATCTCGACCGTGTGCACCCGTCTCCGGCTTGTCTCTCTCTTTTACCCACATACCATCCGGACTATATAGCCTTCTTGCTGTGGGAGGGCTAGCTATCCTGCAAAACTTCATGTCCGTCCGATGTACTTTCCAACCACAACCGCCCACCAACTGTCTTCCATCCCCGCGCTTCCAAACATCCCCCAGAGTCGGAGAAACTCATCGCGCTTGTGCCCAGCCCGCGCAAGTCTCTCTTCTGCACGTTGAGCAGGACCGGAGTGTCCATCTGGCGCGTCAGGGTGCGTGGGTAGCACCTCAGACTGTATACCATCCTCAACAACTCCAGCCTTCCGCCGTTCTCGCGTATCTCTCGCGCACACCCACATCCGTCCTCGACCATGGCGAGAACATTGCCGTCCACTGGGCCCCAGACGGCGGACGAATCATAATACAGGTCGCATTACGATGCAAACTGTGCGTCACGGCGCTAACCAACTTCTCTGCAGACTTCCCAGTCGTATCTCGTTCTCATAACCGTCGTGTATCTCGCCGAGACCCCGATTTATGTCCCCCCGCCATTACCCAGCACGAGCCGCAATTATTTCCTCCCTGGTCCGGGGGAAGCGCTGCCACTGCAGTGTGTGAGCCTGCGGTTTGAGGGCGTCATTCGGGTCGATGGGGGTCTCATATGGTGCGTTCCAGACACGTTGAATAATTGAGCTAACAGAAAACAGCGTCTCACCGCGAAAACAATATATACTATTTTCCACCAAAAACCCACCTGCAGTACAGCGCATCCCCTGGCCTGAAATAGAGGAAGAGCACGAGACTGTGGATGGGGAGCCCAAAACGCAGTTTGGGACGTACGAAACGTGGATTTTCAATGACCACGATTTCGATTTCTTTGTGGATTCAGATGGTGTGTGGTGTTTTGCGCGTCTCAGATCCAGTTTTGTTCATTTTATTTAGTAACGGCGACAAAGATATTGTACTCGCGAGCCACGGGCGTGGAGACGTGGATAACATCGGACGGGAGAGCTTACTTTGTCGGGTTAGACGAGACTATCGCACGCGCGGACTCTGAAGACGGTTCGGTGTCTCCGAAAACTGCCCGCCCACATCACCATCAGGTACACCTTCAGCCGTGCTCCAGATCATACGTAGATGCTCATTTGCCGTGCAAGTCCCCCTCGACAGACTCCGCATCCTCCGCAAAACGGCAGCAGAAATCCACCTGGCAAGGGACGTGCATCCACGACTTCGAAACCCCTCGGTGGGTGCAAAAATCGCGGCGCGTCGACCCGCACCTCGACCCCGATGACGCCGATACCGAAGACGAAGTATATCCGTCCCCGTCCCCGTCCCAGTCATCCGACAACGACAGCATCGCTTCGAAAGGCAAAGGCAAGGGGCGCGCGGTGTACAGCGAGCCTCGGCGCGCCGTTGTCGTCGCCATCAACGGCAAGTTCTCCCTCGTCGCGGTCGGGATGGCCAACGGCGCGGTGCAGTACACGCCCTTCCCCTCAGGGGCCTCGTCAGCGCCGCAGTCGGTGCAAATACAGCTGCCGACGTATGGTCGTGCTATCGGTCCGGTGTGCACGATGGAGTGGAGCGGGGACGGGTATGTGCTTGCGGTGGGGTGGCGCGACGGGTGGGCCATCTTTAGTGTAGGGGGCAGATGCCTCGCGAAGGGATTTGGGGCGGAGGACGTGGACAACAACATTGACGCGGCAAAGTACGTGGTTGCAGCGAGTTCGCTACCGCGTTAACCGGCCTGGCTTAGATTCCAGGATACGTTCATGTTCGGCGTGCGAAGTCTGGTAAGATGCATCTGTTATGGATTTTTTAGACTAATTAATTCTATGCTAGTTCTGGGCTCCAGGAAATTTCGAGCTCGTCGTTTTAGCGCAACCAAGTCCAACCAGTGAATTATGTTCCTGCTCGGAAATATTTGACCTGCTCACGGCGTACTAGAGCTCGACGGTCAGCTGTTTGTAATACCCTTCGCCAAGAGTGCCTCCACGGGCCAGCTAGCTCCGGATAACACGCGTTATGCGTTCCTCCAGATGGACGACCGGGCTCTGGTCTACCGTGGGGCAGACCAACCGGACATGAGCGTCATAAACCCTGAATCGGATGTGTGGCAGCATATCAAGGTCGGCCCGCTCGCGCTACAGTTTCTTGGCTTATCTTTTTTCTAGATCCCCCAAACGTATTTGGCCACGAATTGGCCGATCCGGTACTCTTCGCTCAGCAGCGACGGGCGGCTCATTGCGATTGCCGGTCGCCGTGGGTTGATACATTACAGCTCGACGTCGGGCCGGTGGAAGCTTTTTGCGGACGAGATACAGGAGCAGGCCTTCGTAGTCAAGGGCGGGATGGTGTGGTTCCATCACGTACTCATCGCTGCCGTCGAGGTATCCAAATCTTACCAGGTTCGCTCTTTGCCGTCCTTGTACATATCCCGATGATTGACGAACGAAAACAGATCAGGCTGTACTCCCGCGACATGGAGCTGAGCAACCAGAACGTCCTCCACCGCGAAATCATCTCGTGCCCCGTGGTGATTTTATCCCTGGTGGATAACTCGCTGCTCGTGTACACGGCTGACAATACGCTGTACCATTACTTGATTGTCCCGACATCGGATACTATCAAGTTGCATCTCTGTGGGAGCATCACTTTCACAGGGATTATTGCAGCGCCGAGTGCTGTGAGGATGCTCAGTTGGATGATACCGAGCTCGCAAAAACGCAAGTCATCCACCCTCCCTTTCGCGCTTGATATATTTATTCCTTGTCCTGCAGAGCTTGGGGATCCTGTCGACGACCTCGCTGTTGCGACCGTGTTGATGGTAGTTGGTGGCCAGCTCATTCTTCTGCGGCCCCGGAAGGTGAAAATCCCTTCGGTGAATACGAACACGCACTTATGATTCGCAGTCGGGCGATCAAGAAGTCAAATATGACATGCAAATTTTTGCCGACCGGATCGAGTTTTGCTGGATTCATCTTCGCGGCATCAACGCGTTGGAGAACTCTCTTTGGGCGTACGATGGCCAGGGTATCCGAGTCTGGCTCAACGCACTCGCGATTGAAGCTCCGCGATCGGACGATGAGCCTCAGGACACTGTGAAGGAGAGCGTGAATATTCTCTCGATTTCTATCCACTATGTGAGCATTATCAGTACACTGTGTTCGCAAATGCTCATGTCGATCTCAACCAGCTGTCTTGATGGATAAAGGGATAATAATCGGCGCAGAGCATGAAGTTGCGACTCGATCGAACATGCCCTTTGTAATTTTCCGCCACGCTACGAGTGTTCGTGTTTTTGGATTGCTCACGGATCACACTCATACTTTAAACAGTCTCATCTCTTCCTCACCCACATTCTGTTATTCCATCTCCGAGCCCGGCAAGTGAATGAAGCCGTCGTATTCGCTTCACACTACCAAAACCTCGTATTCTTTGCCCATTCTCTGGAGATTCTTTTGCATACGGTCGTTGAATCAGACGATGGCAATGGTAGCGATTCCGAGGATGAGGACTCACTTTCCTCTGACACGGTTCTGCGCACCGTTGTCGAATTCCTGGACCATTTTGATGCGGCGTTGGATGTTGTAGTCGGCTGCGCGCGGAAAACGGAAATGACAAGATGGAAACGCCTCTTTAATATTGTGGGGAATCCAAAGCTCCTTTTCGAGGCAAGCAAATTTCGTGTGGTGCTTCAATCATTCTGATAGTGTTTTCAGACCTGCCTTGAGTCTCACCAGCTCAAGACGGCTGCATCATACCTCTTGGTGCTGCACAATTTAGAGCAGCTCGACGAGAAGCACAATGACGTTATTCGTTTACTGGAAAGTGCGGTCGCGGCAAAGGACTGGCAATTGTGCCGCGAACTTTTACGATTCCTGCGCAGTGTCGACGATACGGGCACAGCGTTGCGAAATGCCCTAGAGCAGGTCAATCTTCAGGACGTCGGTCTCCAGGGAGGCAAGTCGATTAAAATAAATGGCGATTAGCCTTGCGCTGGAATATATATCTGTTTGCGGACAATAAATTATGCTAGGATAGTGTACTTTTGCTGTAAATTTTGCTTTCGACTTGTTTTCAACCCTTCGGTCCGATGAATCCGACTCGTGTCAATCAGAGACACACAAACATGGCTTCGGTCCTTTCGCCGACTGCTCAATTCGACGCGAAGGCGCGCGCGACGCCATCTAGAAATCCCATCGCTCTCAGACTATACAAGGTTCTGGGCACTAATTTCGACGACGATGCCACAAGAGAAGCCCTGCAAACTCTGTCAGAACTTTACGCGACATCCAGTAGCATATCCAAAGGAAAGGATACCCTTCGAAATGTCGAAGAGGACGAGCTGGAGGAGGAGTTGTTAAAACCGAATAGTGGGATAGCTGAAGAAGTCTTGTCTGAAGCTATCCCTGGAGAGTCTGCGGCGCGAGCACGCAAGAATCTCCGTCGCGACATGGAAAGGAAATTAGCTGAAGGCAGCCATCAGTTTCTCGAAGCTCTCGGCGAGGTGGACCAAGTGCGTCCCACTTCGCCGCCTTGGTGCTATTATTATATCTTAGCATTCCTGCAGAAATTGGAAGAGTTGCAGCTGCATGTTGCTGCAATGCATGCTAGCTGTGATGAAGCAGAAACCCAGCTTAAACTCACCAATGAAGCGAGCGCGATGTTACTAGAGCGCGCGGGTAGTCTGAGCGAGGAACGGTTCGTACACTCGACGACGGTGTTCGCGCGGGTTCTAACCACGCCTTGAAGGCACGAAGTGGAGAACAAAAAATCGATCATTACTCTGTTTCTGAGCCGCTTCACCCTGAATGAACAGGAAGTAGAGGCGATGACGTCTCGCGACGTTCCGGTCGGCCAACGATTCTTCCAAGCAATGGACAAGACCGAACGCATACGGACGGACTGTAGGGTGCTGATGGCAGGCGAAGACGGTCCAACACAAGCTGGGTAATTCTTCAAAGTTTTCTCGTTGAAATATCTCAGGGTTCAGCGTAGGCTTGATATTATGGCGTCAACATCTTCCCATCTAGAGCAAGGATACGAGAAAATCTTCCGGTGGTGTTCCTACGAATTCCGGCAAATGGGACGCGATATGCAAATCGAAGTAGAAGACACCATGCGGGAGGCCATTCGCCGATTGCGGAAACGGCCAGAGCTCTTAACGTATGTTTGAATAGAGTTTCTTCTGCGAAACTAACGCACCCTACAGCGAAGCTCTCACCGCCCTTTCACAGGCTCGTCAGCAAACGCTGATGTCCTCCTTCTTGACCGCTCTTACGAGGGGAGGTCCCTCGGGCCTCCCGCGACCTATTGAATTGCACGCTCATGACCCTATGCGATATGTTGGTGACATGCTCGCTTGGGTTCATCAAGCCATCGCTGCAGAGCGAGAATTTCTAGAAAGTTTATTTGGTCTCCAAGCGGATGGGAGAATGGTGGGCAGTGTGCGGACGTTCCACGAGAAGAGCGAAGAGGAGGACTGGATCCGAGAGTTGATGGATCTCGCGGTAGGAAAACTTTGTGTTCCTCTCAAGGTACAGACACAGTCGACAGCCCGTGAAATAGACACTAACCCGTTGAGTTAGGTCCGAGTACAGCAGACCATACGTTCGCAGGAGAGCAGCATCATCTCGTATAAAATTGCCAACTTGCTGCAGTTTTATATGATCACAATGCGCCGGACGATCGGGGAAGCTGCGGTCCTATCGACCACGTTAAACGAGTGCGTCCGCCCTACACTCCGCTCTATGCAACTACTTAGTTTCCCCAGAATAACGGAGGTCGCATATAAGGCGTTCTACGACGCAATTGAAACACAAGGACGTGCACTATTGCGGGCGACCCTCGTAAGTCAAGCCATGTCTGTTAGTACGAAACGGATTTGACTTTCCTCCAGGATCTCGATGACCCGTCTCTTGCACCACCTCTTGTCATTCTGGATCACGCGCAAATATTAAGGGAGGTCATGAACGTCTACGAGTCCTCACTTCTTGGAGACGAAGGCGAAGCAGAGCGGACTGCTGGTTTCCAGCGTATTTTGGATGTGACTGTTGATCCTGCAACTGAATTCTGCACGAGCAATAGCGAAGAGAAGAAACGACTCAGACCGAGATGGGACAGGGAAGTCTACGTGCTCAACTGCTTGAGTTATCTCCAGGTTTGCTGTTTGCCTTAGTCCCGGATTAACTGATGTGAATCATTCGCAAAGAGCGTACTAGAGCCATTCCCATTCACCGCCCAGAAGCTGCACACGCTCCAAGACGTGATTGACACGAAGGTCGTTCACCTAACAGAGGAGCATGTAGGTGATTCTGTATTTCTCGTTCTAAGTATCTGACCGGCTTGCTCCCAGTACAAAAATATCATGGGGGATGCGGGCATTCAGCTGATAGCTGAGACGTGCGAAAACCACGACGAAACCGTATGCCCATATTCTCTCTATCCGTCTCCAGCTAAACCGCTGCCGTAGGAGCCAATGTCCCGCATACCAGCTACCCTACCGGCGCAACTCCAAACCGCTTTGCGCAACTTTTCGCTCTGGCTTTCCGGGCTCGAAGTTGTGCAGTCTCCGCGCCTTTCGCAGCTCACTGCACAGCGTTTGCACATCAAAATACATCATGCGGCATTGGAACGAATGGCTCGCTCGTATCAACTAATTTGCGAACATGTGAAGAAGCCGGAAAACAAGTATGAAGCGGCATCGACGCTGTTAGGAAGTGAACGGCCGTTTGGGCAGGTTAATTTGCTTTGGCAAATATTTGGGCTGGAGGGCGACAATGGGAAGGACTCGTAGCGCTTTTCCCGTGTCCGTGTAATGATATATCATTCGAGATGCCAGGAAAAAAGGAATATGCTTGCATGTGCGGCGGGTCGTCGACAGTCAATGTTTTGGACAGTCGACGATTCGGACCACTATCTTCGATTCATCTACTAGTAGCGATTACAGGTCCGAACAAAGGTACATACAACATGGAAACAGACCTCCCACACTCTTACACAGAAAAACATTCATTCATGCAAGGAGCTGGGCAACCTTGGCCTCAAGCGTCTCTGCAGTCTCCGTGGACCCCATGTTCTGCAGAGCCACCTCGACATACTGTTGTGCTTTCTCGTAAATTCCCTCCCATGCGTCGAGGTCTACTTTTGTGGCCAGCTTTGTCGACATGAACGCCATGGCAAGAAGGGTCGCGACAATTCCGTCCGTCGCGCCAGCGGGGAGCACCATCCGCACAGTCTCTACATCGGATTTGAGTTTGATAACTTTGAGAACCTGGAGAGAGAAGCAGCCGTCAAAGGACTGCAGGCGAGCTAGCGCCTCGAGCGGGTCTGCCGACATCCGGGAGCGTTCGCGATGGTCTGTAGCCGGCGCCTTCGGCATTTGCTGGGATTGCTGCTGGAGCTGAAGTGTAGAATAACCCGTGGACGATTGAGGAGTTGCAGAGCCGACTGAATATATACTAAAGCTTGTGGGCTGCGCAGCGGGAGCCGCAGCGCCCAATGCAGAGGACATCGCTGCAGCGGGGCTCCGGGGAGCAGCGCCAAATTCGTCTGACCGCTTATAAGATGCCGACGACGTCGAAGCGTCCAAAGGAAGCGACGCCCTCCGCGCTGACGGGGACACAGCAGCAGAACGCCGAGGTGCGCTGGAATATTCCTCCTGCCCGCTGAATTGCTCCGACTCATAATAGTCAATGGGGCCAGCTGTGCGCGGCGCTGATGGTGCAACAGGTGCGGAGGAGGAACTCGCAGACGACCGTAGTGACCGTGCACCGCCGAAGAGGAAACCTTTCAAACCCAATTTAGTAGGATTCACAACCTGCGGCACCGTAGCCGTGGACACCACTGATAGCTCAGCGCGAGGTCGAGGGGCGCTATATTCCTCCTGTGATGCGCCAAATGTGTTCATCGGGTCATAGGACTCTATGGTCGGGTCATACTCTATAGTCGGGTCATAGGATTCTATGAAGGACACCGGCTTGGCCACAGGTGCTGGCCCAGTGTGACTCCGCGACCGTATATGACTGAAGGAGGACTCTTTGGAAACTGAACT
Source organism: Mycena galopus ATCC 62051 (assembly GCA_014925785.1). NCBI lineage: Eukaryota > Fungi > Basidiomycota > Agaricomycetes > Agaricales > Mycenaceae > Mycena > Mycena galopus. Next base: position 18,794 of record WIQG01000604.1, on the reverse strand, counting down.
GGCACTTCTCATGCTTCGGCGCGTGCCGCGAGGCATATCGCCCGGAGGAGGTTCATTAGTTGCCGAGGAGCTGGCTGGAGCTGTAGAACTGGACCGGATGGCATTCCCTACAGCCGCCATAGTATTGCTCATGACCTGGACAGCAGCACTGCCAAAGCCTGAAGACGATCGACGAGCAGCAGCGCGCTTGAACTGGCGTGAAGTAGCCCCGGGGTGGTCAACTCTTGCCACGAAACTGTGCGGAAGCCCATACGCCGGTCCAGATTGAGGTACCATCAAGAATGCGTCCGGCACCGGAAGAGGAGTGGCCTGGGGCATCCAGAACCGAGTTTGACGGGGCTGCGAGTCGTCGACAGCGACGAACGACGTGCAGGACGACGCGATCAAGTAGGTTTTCCCGAGCCGGATGATGCTCGCCTTGACTGTACGTGCGAGAAGGTCCTTGTCATCGGGATTTACAAGCGTCTTGGCGAGCGCGTGCTTCCCGTCCTCCAGGTCTTGGATGATTTTGCGGGCAGCAAGTGTATGAATGGCCGGCGGTGCACCCGACGCCGTTTCGAGGTGGCTGAGGACGACGGAGATAGGAAGCTCGATGTCGGCGCCGTCGAAGGTGGAACCGCGTAGAATGACGGTCTCGGGGATTGCTTTGCCTGGAACAATAGTTGTAAAACCGGATATACGAAGATAACGGGACACAAACCTTGTAAGATCGCGTATACATTCAAACGAATGTTGGGGAAGAGGTTCTGGATGTGGAACGGAACGCGCTGCACTGGCGGTACAGGAGGAAGAATAGCTTTGAGAGGCGGGAGTGCCGGTGCGGTCTTGGTTTCGAGGGGATCGTCGATACTCTCGTCGAATATATTCAAAGTCCACCTTTTCTTCTTCTTCTTCTGCTTTTCGTTTGCCTCCTCCGCGAGCTCTAAATCGTCATAATCGGGTGGATTATCCGTCTTCTCCTTGGACACGCTGGCAGCCGACCGTCCCCAGTCGATACTGATATTCGAAATAGGCGGTGTCTTGGCTGCCTTCAGCATCCGCGCGATCTTCCCAGTGAAGCTGCTCTCCTCCTCCCCAACCATCATGCAAGTACCGTTCCCGACTCGCGCCATCCCCTCACACATCGCCGTTGAAGCCGACTGCCCTATCCCGAGCACGGAAACACGCAGAAACGCGTTCTTCGGCGCTGAGGCCACGGCAGATTTGACCTCACTCAAAACACCGTCGACGTCCCACGTATCACCGTCCGTGAGCACTAATACGCTCATCGGACGATCCCGTGTGCGTGCCTTGAAAATGTGTTCCAGCGCGGCACGGATCTCCGTGCCGCCGTAATCCGCCTGCATCCTGTCGATATGGCGTGTCGCCTCCTCAAGTGTCTGCTGGTTGTATGACTTGCTCCCGTGCGGCCAAAGAGAGGAGGTCCGACTGCCGAAGGACACAATTTGGAAAAGCGAGTCCTGGTGCGGGAGCGCGCGGAGCATGACGACGAGCGCCTTCTGGGCCGCTTTGATACGCATGCCACGCATCGAGCCACTGCGGTCGACCATGAACACAAATTCCTGGCGAGAGAGATCGGGCAGCTTGAATCGCGGGACGAGCGTAAGCCCGAGGGCGACGGTGTTCTGAGTGGGATGCAACTCAGCGACGCAGCGCGGAGCGTCGAGGCCGGCGGATTTGATAGTGAGGATAAAGTCTTTGTCCAGCGGGGAGTGCGAGGAAAGGGACACGCGGGCGTAGTTGGAAAATGGGAGCCGCTTGAAGTTGGGCAGCTTTGGATCGGGGCCAAGCTCGGTAGAGACTGAGTGTGAGGGGCAACCGATCTTGGAGATGGGTGCAATGGCCTCGACACTCATTGCGAGGGTCAAGAAGGGAGTCGGAGATGAGGAGGAAATGAAGACGTTGCGCGGGAAGGAAGAGGGGATCGATTGGGGTGCTTGTCCATACCGAGCACCAATGTGTACAGGAAGATGGAAGCGGATGGAATCGCTCTCCTCATCTTCGGAGAGTTCTGTGGCATACACCAATTCGATCTGCACCTGCTGGTTGGAAGGGATATTTCCAACTGCCAGTTGAAATACTGGGCAATCGGGTCAGAAAAAAATCAAGTCGACGCAACTCAAGTTTAAAATGAGATATACCATCTGGAGTCTGCTGCTCCATCAACGACGCCTGCTGGCCCTGTGCCACTGCGGTCTTGTACGTCTGCCGTGCCTCCGACTTTTCCTGAACAACACCGACCACCCTGGTGCCATCTTGCTTGATCATGACGAAGCTACAGACAGAGGCCCGGGCTGGAATGGGGAAAGAGTATTTTGCTTCGATGGGAAATCTCGCATCATTGCCGTACGTCTGTGTAAGCTTCACCTGGGCAGCGAGCTCTTTGATACTAGCCTCGGCGTGGACGCCAAGCAGAGGGAGGGATACGACTCGTTGCTGGTAATAGTAGTGCAGGCCATAGATTGGAATGGCGTGGTACAAGGACATGGTTGCATGGCAGACTGATCAGGAAAAAGCTTTCAGTTAGAGCATTTGCATAGCATGCACAGCCTATCGAAGCACATTGACGGTCGCGTGAAGGAATCACAAATCCAGGAAAATGTTTCCGTCAAGGTGGTTGAATGCTGCGAGCAGATGTATCTGTCCCAGTCTGAGAGTCATCGATGCCTGCGGCTGCATGATGTCCATTTAATTGCACTGCGCAGCGAGTCCTCGTCTTCCTCTGGTGCCCGGTTCTGTTCCCCCGCCTGGACTTTGAGTATCGTCTTTGCCTCGGGCATGACGCCAAAATAGCACAGAGAATAAGAGAGAAGATGGTACCCTTTTGATCTTTTGAGTCGAAAATCAGACCGACATTGGTGGCGGTGCACAACCCTTGCGGCACACCCGCTTTTTGCTGGTATGTATACGCTGGCCTGCGGCCTCAAAGATTCTCCAGTTCAAAATCCGATCTCGTGGCTCTCTCCTCCGGGTCCTTGGCCCCATTTTTCAGATCCAATGAGGAACCAAGCTCGGCCCAGAAAATTCTTGTCAAAGAAATTTTACAAGACAAGAAAACCGAGTTCTCTGCTGAAATTACCCAGTACAGCAGCATCCTCCGACAAGCCCCTCCCGAGATCATTGGGGAAATATTCCTCTATTTTGCTCCTTCCATGCATCACGACTCCATCGCACATCCCACCTGACTTGCGCGAGTAGAAGTTAGGCCACGTTTGCCACCAGTGGAGGTCAGTTTCTCTTGCACCTGGCCGATTGTGGAACTTCCTGGATCTTGGACCGCTTTACGGCCCGTATCTCGCATCACCGCTTGTGCGTCCCAAAGATGATCATGAGGAAGAATTCGCCGAATCGTCCGCCCTGCAATCACTTTCTGCCGATGACGAGCAAACAATGGGCGAGTCTTCCGTGCTAGCCCATACGACGTGTTATGAAATCATTGCGCGACCACGACCACGGGTGATGGAGGAGGTGCAGAGTTTTCAAATTGAAATCGCTCTGGATTATATTGAAGGATATCTCCAGCGATCCGAGTTTCGCCCTTTCTCTTTCCGCCTTTGGACCGACAAGTTTGCGATTATCACCCTCTTCAAAGTTCTCCTGAAATACTCCACGCTCTGCAAGGAGATGGCGCTGGTCTATCCTTCCCTGGCTTTGCTTAGCCGTCTCTCAATATGACGGTGACCTACAGATTTTCATACGTGGAGTTATTATGTCCCGCCGGACTAACTTTTGGTATCAAGATCTCACTGATCTCCCTTGGGTGCAGGGTTCCATGGGTCTTGAGAACCGTCAATACATCCTATGGGCTCAGCTCACGCGATATTGCGAAATTGATTGTTCATAGAGCTGTACCCCTGTGGCTCGCTAAGGAGGATTGTCATCATATCGAAAACTCACCAACTTGCGTGTTCTATGTTTGCGTTCCTCCAAGTCGGATTTTCGTGGAACCGATACACCTGTGAAACTTCCTAATGTTCGTGCTGCCGCACTGCATTTCCTCGACTCTCGTCTTGCCAAAATCACCCAATCCTTCGACATGCCGATGCTGAAGGGAAAAAAACAAGGACATACTCATGGACGATACCACCACCAGAGGAGCAGACCCCTCCCCCGCCGCCTCCGGCGTCCCACATGGGCTCCCGACCGATTTCCTCAAAGGCGTAGTCGGAAAATGCGTAATCGTGCGGTTGACCTCTGGTGTGGACCACCGCGGTACGTGCATTCTGGACGAGTAGTTTCTAACCAAACACAGGTTTCCTGTCTTGTCTGGATGGCTATATGAACGTTGCGCTGGAGCAGACGGAGGAGCATATGCATAGCGTCGTGAGCCTCCTGCACGTAATGGACGAGATGGGCCTTCTGATACCAGCGGATACAGACGGCCCTGAGTGCGGTCTCCAGCTTTCAAGCTCTGGTTACGGAAAAAACTATTCTACACTACAAAGGACATTTGTGAAAATTTTACTTATTTCTATCCAATGTCATTTGATGTCAGTGCTCAATGCAGTATGTGTAGCGATCGTCAATACCTTATACCTCCATGGCAATAGTAAGAAGATTTTATACGGTGTTTTCTTCAAGCCGGATGCATCTAATGGTGTAGGGTTCAAAAGGAAAAGAATTCGACAATCAGGCAAAAATGAGAAGCGAGGAAACCAATGTTCTAATGTTCAAGAACACAAGCTACTACAAGTTGTATAACGAATAGAGGAAGACAAACCCACAATTAACGTGCTATTGGTCGACCCGAAGGTCTTAAGCCGGGGGCCCACGACAAGGGTGCACGAGGGTTGCGAACCCACCCCCCGGAAGGCGTCTGCAGACGCGGGCCTCTTGAGGGCTGGAAGAACGCGTCAGAAAATGAAGAAAGGCAAAGGAAAAGTGACTCACCCGAAAGCTCTTGGAGCTCGCAGTGCGCGGGGCGCGAAATGGCCTGGCGATCCGAAGGCGCAACCGCGGGCTGAAGGAGCGCGTCAGCAAAGAGTAGGGAATGAGGGAAGAAAAAAACTCACCAGAGAAGGTTGCCAAACTGCCCAAAGGAGGAGACGCCGGTGAGGTAGTAACGGTGAGCACTGCTGGCATTTCACCCTTCACCGAAGGCAGAAGGTCCAAAATGCTTGCAACCCCCAGGAGGGAAGCGAAGCGGATCAGACAAGCGCTCTTGACGGCGGCGGACGCGGGGTCTCAACTCCAGGCGGGTTGTTTTGGGACCTGAGAGATAATGAGTAAATGAACAAGAACTTGAAAGGGACGCGAAACTCACCCAGGGAAAGCCCGGGGCCCGCTTCGTGCTCGACATTGAGGCAATCGCGGACGCACAACACCAGCAAAACTAGATGTTGCCCTGGTCACCATGCAGCACACAGCCAGGGATCGGACCTGACCGACGTGCTGCACAGCGGCCAGAGCAACATCTGATTTCCCTGACGTTGGGCAGCCACTCCGGAGGGACGGAAAATCGGGGCACTCCCCGGCGACGCCCGTGCGCCGCCAGTGAATGGCTCGAAATCCCGCCCCCACACCTCGGACGGTCGCGCCGCCCAATAGTGAACCGGTCCCGCCTGCCGCCCACGGTCTGAAATGCAAGCAGTGAGTACCCAGCGAGCGCGCCGGTGGACCGGTCTGAAAGAGAAACGATGAGTACCCAGCCAGCGCGCTGGTCAACCGGCCTGAAAGGCAAAGGACGATTGAGTACCCAGCTCAACCCGAAGGGCCTGGTGGGAGCCCTCACTCTGGGGAAATTAGCCCTAGGGTCGATTTTCTTTTATACCCCAGCCACTTGCGTGCACGGACCGCGGCGTGTATTGCTTTGTTTTGGTCAGCCACTTGGGACCCAGGATTTGAGTTATGCACCTTGTTCGGCGCGCTGGCATGTGTTTTCTTGCGAAACTTGACTTGTGGCTGTGCAACGGCTTTTCCCGAAGGGGTCCGAGAAGCTTCGCGTCAAAAGGATCCATGGATTATCACAGTTTGTACAACGCGTCTTGTCTTACTGTAATATCCTTGCGCGTATGCTGCATGAGGCCCACCTTTTTCGTGGACGAAAAGGCTTTCATTTGGAGCAGGGCAAACACTACTCTCCCTTCTACGTGCCAATTGGGCAGCTAGCTATGGTGACCAGGTAGGCGATGAAAAGTAGTGCAGATTACAACGCGGAGCCACAAGGACTGTCATACACAGGAAACACAAATACAAGATCAAGCAAGGTAACCGAGGACTCGAGCCTGAAGCTCTTCCACTCCCACCGTGCTTTTGACCGCCTGCAAGGCATCCTGGACATACGCGCGCGCTTTATCGTACATTGCCTCCCAGGAGTCGCGCTCAACGTCTGGCCCGAGCTTGGTGCACAAAAACGCCATCGCCATAATCGTCGCAAATACTTCTTCCGAAACGCCGAGTGCAGCGCGCACCTCTTCCGCGGGTACATTGAGCGGTACGGTGGACAAGACTCCCTGCGCGAAACAGCCGTCGAAGGATTGCAGACGTGCAAGCACCTCCAATGGGTCCATCAGAGGCGCGGGAGGAGGAGGCGGCTGGATTGCCTCAGTGGATAGCTCAAGCGGCCCGCGTCGCCGGGCTATACTTCTGAAGCCGGCGACACTGGCAGTGTCTTCACTCGAGCTCGGTGCGATCAGCTTGGCACGGCCCATGTAGTCCCTGACCCGGGGCTTCGCGACGTTTCTTTCAATGGAAAGGGGGCGGCCCGCAAGGGAGCGAGCCTCTTCATCACTTGTCAAAGCCCTGCCCGAGACCCCACCAACCGCGGGTGCCCGAGATCTCTTCATTAGCAAGCCAGACTCATCCACGGCAACGAACGAAGCCTGAGACGAGGAAATAGAGTATGTCTTCGCGAGGCGCACGATACATGCTTTGACCGTCCGGGCAAGTAAATCCGAATCATCCGGGACGGAGGTAGCAATGGCGTGCTGTCCGTCTTCGATGTCCTGGATTATCTTGCGGGCTGTAAGCGCGTGGATCGCCGGGGGAGAGCCTGAAGCATAGGGCAAATTGCTCAAGGTTACAGGGACGGAGAGCTTGATCTCAGATCCGTCCTCAGTCAATCCACCGAGGGTCACAGCTTTAGGTACGGTTTTGCCTGCAAATCGAGGTAAGCTTTGATCAGATATTGAATGCGGGTTGTGGATATCTGTATGTACCTTGCAAAATCACGTACACATTGAGCCGATTTCCAGGGCAGAGTGTTCGTATTTTGAAAGGAGACTGCTGCACCTGAGGAGGAAGGGAAAATACAACTGGAGGAGGTGGAGGAAGAGGCTCGGCGACGACCTGCACAGGATCCACTGTCTCGTCGAATACGCTGAGAGTAAACTCCTCGTTCTCCTTTCCTTTTCCCTTTCCTTTCGTCTCGTCCTCATCTCGCTCGTCATCAGAGATGATCACGAACGCATCGTCTTTGTCTTCCTCGATGGCGGGAACACCCCAATCCACCGCGATGTCGGTGATCAGCGGTGTGCGCGCAGCCTTCAGCATCCTCGCGATCTTGCCCGTGAAACTAGTCTCTTGCTCACCAACCATCATGCACGTTCCATTCCCAACGCGAGCAATACCCTCGCACATCGCGGTAGAAGCCGAGTTTCCAATTCCGAGGACAGAGACACGGAGGTATGCCTGTGCAGCGCAATTGACAACGGCGGTCTTGACCTCAGCAAGGACATCATCGACGTCCCACGCGGCTCCGTCGGTCAGGAGGAACACGCTCGTGGGTCTGTCGGTTTGGCGTGCCGCGAAACAATGCGCGAGGGCTTCGCGGATCTTCGTCCCCCCGTAGTCCGCCTCCATGCCGTCAACATGTTGCGTCGCGTCCTCGAGTGTGGCTTGGTTGTACGGCCGGCTTCCGTCGTTCCACAACGACGTGCATCTGCTGCCGAAAGACGCGATTTGGAAGGAAGTGCCCTTCGCGGGGAGCGAGCGGAGCATCACGACGAGCGCTTTTTTAGCTGCTGTGATGCGCTCGTCTCTCATCGACCCACTGCGATCTATGAGGAAAACGAATTCCTGACGAGAGACATCGGGGAGCCGGAACCGCGGGACGAGGGTGAGTGTTAGAGCGGTGGTATTGTGAATGGGATGGAGCTCTGCGACACAGCGCGGGGCATCGAGTCCGGCGGATTTCACAATCAAAACAAAGTCCTTGTCGAGAGCAGACTGGGACGAGAGGTAGACACGGGCGTAATTTGAAAAGGGGAGTTCTTTGGCGTTGGGCAGCGCAGGATCAGGCCCAAGCTCTGTTGAAATGGTATGAGACGGACAGCCGATTTTTGCAATCGGCGCGACCGCCTCCACGTCGACAAAAATCTCCAGGAAAGCAGTTGCTGCCTGTTCTACCTGATCGTCGGGCGCTTGGCCGTAGCGTGCACCGATATGTACTGGGAGATGGAATCGAATAGAGTCGTTCTCTTCGTCTTCCGCCAACTCAGTCGCATAGATCAGTTCAATCTTAACCTTCTCCTGAGGCTGGATATTTCCAACAGCGAGTCTGAATACTAGTGAAGGGGTCAGTATAATGCAGACACATTCAAAATCAAGACGGCATACCGTCCGATGTCTGCTGTTCCATCAATGCAGCCTGCTTTCCCTGTGCCACAACCGACTCGTAAATTTCTCTCGCCTCTCCCTTCTCATGAACATGGCCAACTACCCTCGTTTCGTCCTGCTTGATCATGACAAAACTACAAACTGCCGCCCGTGCCGGGATTGGGAACGAGTAGATGGCCTCAAGAGCTGCATCCGTGTCATTGGTATAGGTCTGTGTTATCTTCACCTGCGCAGCAAGCTCTTTGAGACTGGCGACTGCTTTAACATGAAGCAAAGGCAAGGAGACGATGCGGTTGTCGACGGAATAGCACAAGCCCCAGGGGTTATGAGACATGGTAGTTTGTCGGAATCAATCTTGACAGCCGTTTATATAGCATTTTGAGAAGCCAGTGAGCTCGAGCGAGGATGTGCAGAGCGGTGTTGGTAGTCAGCGGCTCGAACCGTTTGACAGTTGGTGACTCATCAGGCCACGCGAGCGACTCGTTGACCTTTTGCGTCGTAATTTGCAGTGGAAAAGCTGTTGTGAGTGAATGCCGCTCGGTGACCTGAGTGCCCCGACCAAACTGGCCTTTCGACTCACCGACCCCCATTGAACACTGTTGTAACTGTTCGATTGGGTCTCGTCCTATGCTGCACTGCCGTTCACAAAAGAGAAGTTTTTCATTTAGAACTAGGATCGGCGTTCCTTTACGCGCATCCGTCTGTATCGCAACCGCGGGACCTTGAACCAGTTCAAGACCCTCAAACATTGTTGAATCCTGATAATAATATTATGTATGAAAATTGAGTTAACCTACATCCCGGCCATCTTATACAAGGTTTGCTTGTCGCCCGACTCGTCCACAAGAGCCCGGAGCATTCCTTGCTTGTTTTTGAGAAGTTCTTTCGGCGTGTCCAACTCGACCTGTGCGATAATCAGCTACCATTGAAACCCCAAAATTGAGGAAGACGTACAATGCGTCCAGCATCAAGGACCATTATCTTGTCAGCATCCATGATCGTTTGCAATCGGTGCGCTACTGTCAACAGCGTGGTATCTCTGGGGAGCTCATTCCGAAGGGATGACTGAATGACCGTGTCGGTCTTGTAATCTGTCTACAGTTAGGTTTGTGACACGCTTTAATCGAGTGGTTTTACCTATAGCTGACGTCGCCTCGTCAAGGATTAACAGCTTGCTACCCCGCACGATAGCACGAGCTATAGAAAAGAAATGAGTACAACAACCTGAACCATGGTCACACACGAACCTAAAGCAAGGATTTGTCGTTGTCCCACCGATAGATTGCTGCCGCCCGACGAGATCTCACTGTCCAAGGTGATATTCCCCTCGTCCATCTCGTTCTGAAGGGCGAACAGGCCCGCAGCCCGCAGGGCGCTATTTAACGTTGCGTCGTCATATTGCTCGAACAGATCAAGATTTTTCCTCAACGAGCCCGTTAACAGCTCGGGCTACAAGAATAAAGTCAACAGAAGCGAGGCACCGAGCCGGTGCCAGACTTACGATTTGCGGGATAATCGTAATATTTGATCGCAAGGCGTCCAAATTGATGGACGAAGTCGGGACCCCGTCGTAATAGACTACTCCCTCTGTGAATATACATCTTAGGAGCGCGAGCGTCAGGGAACTCTGAACATGTGAGTCAGGAAAGAAAAAACAAGGGAAAGCAAAGAATCGGTGACTTTTCCTGATCCAGTTCGTCCAACTGAAAAACAACAGATGAATTCATCGACGAGAAACAGTGTGCCACGGCAAACTCACCAACTCCAACCCGTTCTCCAGACTGAATGTTGAAGGAAACATCGTGAAGAACGTTCGGGCCATCGGTGGAATACTTTGCGAACAGTCCTTCGACGCTCAATTTCCCGCTTGCAGGCCAGTAAGCAGGGGGAACGCCGGCGGGGGTTGGCTTGGGTTCTTGCTCGATATCAATGTATCCTCGAATTCTCTCGAGCGAATTGCCCTCGATTTCAAAGTCGTTCAATACCCGTACCTTTCTCAGCGTCAGAAGGTGCACAAAAACGAAAAAAAAAAGTACTGACCCACCACAGGATCATGCCGGAGAATCCAATGGCCTGGCGATTTGTTAAGTCGGAATAACGGAGAAGAGCAATACGCACCATGTTCAAGCTGAAACCAACGTTGGATGGGTTATAGGTTTGGACGTAGACCAGGTAGTACGCCAACGAGGCAGCCTAGAGCAAAATTAAACAACCTCACTTTTACTGGATTCGAGGGAAAGACTGACGAAGAGGCCGCCAAGAAGGTCTATAGCCAATGAATACAACGCCAAAAGTGCGAGTGCGGAATGTTGACATACCAATTCGTATGCAGACCCAGCGATTAAGATTGTAAAACGTGCGCGCAGTGCGGGTATATTTGTCGATGCGGTCAAGGGAGATATTGATGATCGCGTTCTGAGCGCCATACGCACGAATGGATGCTACCAGCATGAGCGACGCGCAGGGCTACACAAAGGACTACACAAAGGAAAGTCTCACTCAGTCCGGCTATCGCTGCGCCAAAGCTGTGCTGATGTTAGTCGTGTGATGCAAAGATAAGATAAGGTTTGGCGTACTGGCCAAGAACAGGCGCCTGGGCGAGTTGAAGATGAATGAAGAGCGGGTGCAAGAAAGAAACTCACCTTCGCGTTGCTCATCTCGCGTTTGACACTGAGCTGCGCAGCGATGTAGATTTGCTAGATGTCTTTGAGTACCTAGAGAACGAAGAAGGTAGAAGAACGCACTCCACACCAGCCTCCGAGGGCCCCAACCAACATTCCGAGAATAAAGAACAAGGGAGTGAATAGGATAACCGCCGCGAACTTGACGAACATCGAGATTGTCATTTCTGTGGGATTTTAGAAGAAGGCTCTTGCCACCCATACGTTACTCACCCAGCAAGCCCCACAGGCCTTGTGAAATCGGACCGTCCACGGTTCGAATATCCACAGTGCATCTCGCAATCACCCGGGAGGTAGGAGTGGTGTCAAGCCATCTGCAGAAACATGAGCAGTGACCCAAGAAAATATTGGGGGAGAACGGACCTCAGGGTTGTGCCAAGGACAGACTCAACAAGCTGTTTATGAATGGATTTCGACGCGCGAAACACTCCAAAGGTATAGAATATGAATGAAATGGCGTATAAAATCATTGCGGTGAACAACAAGATAGCTGTGGTGAATGTGAGCCAAGCCCGCAGAAGATAATTTGGTTTGGCGTACAAAATATTCCCAGGTAACTTGAGAAAGAGAGTCAATTCATCTATCAGCCCCAATACATCAAGACTCACTAGAAAACATCCACCTCCGACGAATTGTGTAAACTGTACTGGCTAGAAAAATACCAATTGGATTCCATTCAACGCCATCTTCGTGAGATCTTCTCACCTGGCCCAATATCCAAGGAACCAGGTCTGAACAGTGTTCGACAGCTCAGTGAGCCCAAGTCCGGTGATGAAAAACGTGAAGAACAGCAAAGGGTGGTTGCCACCTAGTCCCTTGAAGTAAAGCTTGAGGGAATCCCAGCTGACATGCCCTTCTTCGACTTCTTCGGCAACGATCAACTTGCCGTGGACTTGCTTCTCCCCAGCGGGAGGGGCATCGACTTCGTCCATTTTCTTATCCAGAACCTCGTGGTCCTTGCTGAGCTCTTCGGCCAGAATTTCGTCGGTGGCCAAGGCTTCCGAGATTGAGCCATGACTGTGAATGTGCCCGTCGAGACCCATCGAAACTACATAAGCCGCTACTGGCTGAGCCATGGCCACGTTGTGAGTAACCATAATGACGGTTCTGCCCTTGATCAAGTCTCCGCGAAGACATTTGCTAAACCACAGATCAGCCTTCACTCGCGTCAATAGGTTATATCTCACTCGACAATCCACTTGGCAGTATGAACACTGGAAGTTGTGGGTCAGAATCAGTCCACAAACAGCGGGAAAAAAATTACTCCAAAGCAGCGAGCACATCGTCCAATCTGAGGTGTCGGCGTCAAAAGGCATTCGATAAAGACATGAAAAAGACGCACAGAATGATCTCAGTACGGGCGTAAAGAGCTCTAGCGAGCGTAATCCGCGCCTTTTGGCCACCCGACAGTGTGAGACCTTTTTCGCCGACCTCACTGTTGCCGAGGTCAGAGCTAAAATCATGGATTTTAGAAAATGCCCTACGTTGCATCGCCAGCCTCGAAGAGTTCCAAATCACGCTCCAAAGCGCATTGGTGAAGGACCTGAAAAGTCATCAGTGTTTTTTTAAAAGATATAGCACCGCACTAGTACCTTCTTATACCGTGCCTCGTCGTACTCTGCACCAAAGAGAATATTTTCCTGCAGGATTTGTCAGATATTTACAACCGCAGTATGTGCCAAACAAGACACGCCTTGATCGTCTCCTGAAAATAACAACGAAAAATTTAGCCATTATATCGGAAGCACGCCAAACCAGCTTACATTCTGCACCCAGCTTTCCTGGGCAGCATAGGAAACACCTTTAGCGCGGGGGAGATTGTACCACGAAGTTGGACCCGACGGGACGAAGTGCATCTCGCCTACAAACAAGTCAAGGAAAATAAAACCCTGAGGAACTTTGCACGTACCAAGGAGGGCCATCAAAAGAGAGGTCTTGCCCTGTAAACCGATTAGAATCTCGGCGAACAGCCATGAAGGAAGCCCGTACAGATCCCGTGGGTCCAACGACGAGATTGATGCATCCAGGCTTGAACAACATCTCGCCCTCGACCTTGAGCGTGAACTTGCGCCTAGAAGGAGTGAGACTGCCGTCCGCCTTTTCGCTGGTCCACGCAAAGGTCGCGTCACGGAAACCGATCTTTTCATTGGATTCTGTGTCAGCGGGGACGAAGAATTCCGGAGTGTCGGGGTCCTTTTCCGCAAACACATCGAGGAGCTCGGTCTTGTGAAGGAACTCGTCGACACGATCCAGCTTGGACAGGCATGAGTGACTCGAGGTCTCACTAAGGCAAGGACGTACGGAAACTTTGCCCGTGATGGTCTTGTTCAATTCCCAGAAAGTGTAATGCAGCTGATTTCGCAGCGTGTCGAAGACGGAAATTGAGGAGAAAACCTTCGAAGCAGTGAGGCTTTCTTTCATCACGACGGTCTGTCAAAGAGGTGGATGAGTATATTCAACTAATTTGCAAAGTAAGTCTGACACTTTTGAGAGGTCAGTAAGTAGCATGAATGGAAGAACAAAAAAGGACTGACTAGACGGCTGGAAAATGTGCTCAGAGGCAATGCAATAAGACTCAAAGAGTTCACAAGAAGCTAACCGTAGGTCGTGATCATCGTAACCACTGGAATGAAGAAGCTAGACACAAAATGAGCGGCAGGAAATGCGGATGAAGCTAACATACTTGATCGTGCCGTTCAGAAGATCAAGTAGCTGCCTCTTCCACAGCCAGTTTAGCTCTTCTTCCCGCTTCTCGGCCACCCTCTCGTTCATTTGGCGTTCCCATCCGAACAATCTAAACTTTCGGTTAGACGGGACCAGACTAGGACGAATACCAACTTGATCATCCGCAAGACGTTCATCGCTGAGTAGGCACGTCTGAGTACCGTCGACAGGAAGGCAGCAAGTTTAGACCCACTTTCGGTCACTTCTTGGACCCGGGCATCGGTTTTCTTGAGACGCTGCTGCTGAACCGCTAACATCTAGGATCAGCGAAGAGTCGGTGCGAGGACATTTCTCACGCACTCTGAACCATCTTGGCCACATAGCCAGGCAAAGGGAACATAAGAACCATGACGCTCATGCCGACGAATGAGCTATCTCCAATGAGTCGATTACCAAATATTATATATCCAAGAACTCACCTCCAACCAAGAACCTTGTACAAGAAAACAGCGCAGAGGGCAATCTGCAGCGGTATATACAATAAAAGTAACAAAAAGTCTCGGCCGTCCGTGATATTGCCTAAATCAGTGGTGACCTGAGAAGAGATCAGGAGGAAGAGCACGTATTGCCGCGGTATGAGACGGTACGAGGCAAAAGGGGCACTAACCAAGTTGGTCATTTTCCCAACCAAGTTACTGGCGTCACCCGACTCTGTCGGCTCTTCCTTAGCCTCGCCTTTAGCCTTGCTGGAGGTAGTGGAGTTGATGCTCGAAGAGCTAGCCTGAACGGTTTCATCTCGCGACACAGCTTCGGTGTCGGCCAAGTTCAGCGTCTCATCTCCGCTGGAGTTTTCTCGGGCAGTGGGAGACGGGATTTCACCTTCCCTCGGTGTCGATGTTCCGCTAGTGGACGACTTATTTTCAGCTGTCTCCGCCTTGACACGGATGCGCAGCGCGTGCTCAAAGACCAGTTGCGTGAGTATTGCCTCGCAACGGACGAGGGTGCGGGTCTTTTATTTACTGCATCAGCAGCGGAGAAGATAAAACACACAGAACACTCACGGCCAAGAAGATATACCACTGGAAAGAGGTAGAACTAACCATGGGACCCAGAAATAGCCATATGATCCAGAACCAAGGTTTTACAGCGGGTTCCTCACCAGGCTTCTCGAGATAACTTGGAGTAGTGATGATACGTCAACCCAATTAGAAGAAGAGAAACAAAACGGGCGTACTCGAGGAGTCGATTAATCCCAATGGGCGACGCGAAATTTGCACACGACATCACTATGACTATGAATATCTACCGCGGCTCGTTCATCCGCTGGAAGGAAACACTTGTTGAAACTCACCATGGTTGTGTACTCGAGACGGAAGGTCGTGATGAGACCGAAAAACAAGTGCCGTTTGTTCGAAACAGAAACCTCTAGATACTACATGACCGGTTCAAGACACTCGTTCCGGTGGAATAAATCACACACTTTAAAATTCTTGGCCTTGAGGTTGACAGCATAGTCATAGTCTGCGAGCGGTGGTAATTGATCTGGACTAACTCAATGCACTGCGGTGAAATAGACCTGAACACCCACCATGCGACAAGTGCGGCACTCGATACCCCAAAAACACAATCGGATCCAAGAAGAAATAGAACATGGTCGAAACAATAGACGCCGTTTGCTCAGGGTTGGGTACGGGCATTGGGTTCTATCATGGCTAGTTTCAGTCACGTTCATTTAACACGCTCATGAATACCTTGGGGTCGACGGGAATATATGCGCGGGGAATGAACAGCGGGACGACAGCGACAGCTATGAGCAAGGAAAACATCTTGCCCCAGAGGATCCAACCCTCCGAAACGTCAAGGGGGCCACGGTGGTAAGTGATGAGCGGGAAAAGGTCACGATAGCCATAGACGATTAAATTGACCAGCAGAACAGTATTGAGATGCTTGACGGCGACCTGACTCGACTTCCTTTTGGCGGACACAGTTGTGATTGCCAAGACCAAAGTATAGAAGAAAGTCATGCAGATGGCAAGCTGTAACCATTCTGTAACGGTGAGTGGAGGACTATCGTGATTTTTCTTGGGATGTTTCTTGCCCCTGCCAAAAGTTGTAAAGCCCCTGAGGAAATAGATGAAAGTTCTCACCATTTTCCAAAGATGCTGGCCTGGCTAGTTTCCGACTTGTGGGCCTCGGTAATTGCCAAAGAAGCTATCGAGAGCCCGAGCAGGGCAAGGCACGCGACGAGTCGCACTAGCTTGAAGACAAAAATTACGCCACCGCCATGGTGTGCAACATGTTCTTTCACTTCCGCGACCAAGCCGACAGGACGGATAGTCGGTAGTGAATCTACAGCTTCAGGTTCAGAGGCCCCGCGTAGCTTGCGTCCCCAACCGGAGGCCCAAAAAATATGGACGAGCAAAAAGATCACGGAGGCAACTGCAGCGATTACGGGGACAATAAGGGTGTCTTCCCAACTACAAAAATGGTTAACAGATGTTGCAAGTTGGACGCCATAGACCCATACGCATTGTCGGATTCGCCTCGAAGAAACGAAGCAAAAGGGGCCACGGCGAAGTGGTCAACTATGAACGGGCTTTGGGCCGTCGTCCAGGACATAGGAACGGTTTGTGAATTGTACTCTTGGATTGGGTGATATATATGCGGTGAGCGAAATTCTCGGCTTCCTCGCGCAATGTGAGGGTTCAACGTGGCACGGTGGAGATTTTATATGGTTCAACGGAAATCACGCAAGCGTCGATCAAAGATGCGCGCAGGATTGTTCTGAGCTCGCAGTTGACGCGCAGTGATGCCGCAGTTATAGTGCCACTCGCGAGAAGCTGCAAGAAGCAAAGCCGCAGTCTCGCAGATCTGAAGTTGCGCTTTGCTGGTGTAAACGCGATCGGCGTCACAGAGACGCGACTGTGACCGGCCCAGCCGAAACATGATCTCTACCTTGAGCAGGCTCAGGCCGCTCTCTGTTCTCCCCCGCGTACCGCATAATGCACCGAGACAGTCCTGTACCCTTCGTCGCCAGTATACCGAAGGAACTACATCATCTCAAGATCGGCCGGCGTCGCTATATTCAAATTTCAGGCCACATCGCCCACTCCCCCAAATCGAAGTATGCTCTCCCAGGCCGCGCGCAAAAAAATGCTCAATCGCTGCTAGAAACGATGGCCTACCTTCATCGGCATCGGCGTCATAGTGTTGACTAGTTGGGCCGCCTTTTTGACCTATGTCACAAACGAGACGAAGGTTACATCGTCGGTGGTCAAGCAGATTCTGCGGACCATAAAGGCCGATCCACAGCTACTCGAAGCTCTCGGATTTGCTATACGACCCCAGCCTGAGTGGTGGTTAAATGGTTATCCAATCATTCATGGGCAGGTGCGCCAGAGCAGTTTCGTCACTATCCATTGAAGACTGAGTCACAAAAACCAGATCAACCAGCTACAAGGGAATATAGACGTCAGTTTCAGAATAAAGGGGTCCCTGGGTGAGTTCCGCTTGGTGTCCTGTTTTTGTCTAAAGCCTGATGGACGAAATAGGCTCTGGTACTGTTTATTTCACCAGCGTCCGAAAGGCCAAGGGGATTCCCTATGACATTCGTATGTCTCACCTTATCTTTGGTTGATTATGTTCTCAATCCGAGCGTGCAGTTCGATTTAGAGTAATACTCGATGATGGTAGAGTCGTTGAGGTGCAAACGGGTTCTGAGATGCTTTCTGACTCGGAGCCCGAATAAAATATGTTTCCTTCATAATACAGCGGGAGCTTCTTGCAAATATGTCGTGTGTATCTCGGTCAATTTCTCAGAACGACTTTATTGATTCACCTGAAACAATCCTTTCTGCTCTCTTGCCCACTTTGAACCTCATCTTGGGGCGTTTTGTGTAAACCTCCGCAAACCCAGCATGAAAGAGACACCCTCGGGCCTGGCTGACGCGCTTTAACTTCTAGTCTGCCTCTCTCAGCCCAACAAATCTGCTGCCTCTCGTCTAATACATACCTCTGTGGTCTGACAGAATCGGAAGATGCTTCGTTTCTTGTCAAATTTTGGGGTGAACTTTGGGTCATTGAATACTCCACCGACTGGAATCTTGTGAGTCTCATAAACTATCACCTCGAATATAGATTCCTCTCTGTGATTCCTCTTCGTCCACAAGCGTCCAATCTTGGATTGGATAAATTTGTACTTATTCAAGATTCGACTGTGGTCATTTGCGGCGGCAATGCCATCCCGCTACACTTGCAATCTTAAAAGGTTTAACCAGAACTGACCAACTGCCTTTGCAATGGTCTGGCCCCGTCTTGCCCCCGTCCTGGATTGTCCGTGGATTCTTTTGACGCGCTCAAAAGCTTCCTCCATCGGGAAAAGCCGTTGCACAGCCACAAGTCAAGTTTCGCAAGAAAACACATGCCAGCGCGCCGAACAAGGTGCATAACTCAATCCTGGGTCCCAAGTGGCTGACCAAAACAAAGCAATACACGCCGCGGTCCGTGCACGCAAGTGGCTGGGGTATAAAAGAGAATTGACTCTAACGCTAATTTCCCCAGAGTGAGGGCTCCCACCAGGCCCTTCGGGTTGAGCTGGGTACTCAATATCCTTGCCTTTCAGGCTGGTCGACCAGCGCGCCGCTGGGTACTCATCGTTTTTATTTCAGGCCGGTTCACCGGCACGCTCGCTGGGTACTCACTGCTTGCATTTCAGACCGTGGGCGACAAGCACCAGTTCACTATTGGGCGGCGCGACCGTCCGAGGTGCAGGGGCGGGTTTTCCGTCCCGCCGGAGTGGCTGCCCAACGTCAGGGAAATCGGGTGTTGCTCTGG
The DNA here is from genome assembly GCA_014925785.1 of Mycena galopus ATCC 62051. Classification (NCBI taxonomy): domain Eukaryota; kingdom Fungi; phylum Basidiomycota; class Agaricomycetes; order Agaricales; family Mycenaceae; genus Mycena; species Mycena galopus. The sequence continues at coordinate 60 of WIQG01000604.1, read as the reverse complement.
CCGCTGTGCAGCACGTCGGTCAGGTCCGACCCCTGACTGTGTGCTGCGTAGTGGCCAGGG
>WIQG01000603.1:0-54776 GCA_014925785.1 Mycena galopus ATCC 62051 | reverse complement strand
GGCGAAGCCGCTGCCCCATCCGCGCACACGAACGGACAAAAGAAAACGAACGAACGCAGGAAAGGAAGGGCGCCACGTCGAATCCCCCTCCTGGCTCCTTTGCATTAATACAGCGGCGGGAAAAGGCAACAGGGAAGTAAAGGTGAAGGAGAAACGGAGGAAGCAGGAGGACAATGCGCTACGCCACGCCACGCCACGCCGAGGGAAAGCCCCTCCGACGTTGTCGTATCGCTACACCGGCGCGTCGCAGCAGGGCGGATCGGTGCATTTATCGCGGTACACCCGTTGCGAGCCGGCCGCGAGTCGACGACCCGTCCCCCCCACCGCCGAACGAACGAACGAATGAATAGGAATCCCGGAATAGGAACTCACATGCGATCCATCATCCAGGCACTCGCTCGATTGGATGCGAATCCGGTTTCAGTTTGGTCCTAAGCGCGCAAGTTAGCATCGGATGGGCTAAGGCAAGGAAGAGGAACGGAAAGAAAGGGGGAGAGGAGAGGGGTAGCTACGGACTCAGACGACGGACGGAGACGCAGGAAGCAAGAACAGCAAGCGCCGACGTGCGCACACCACACGAGTCCAGTTCCAGTCGCCTGCATGCACGCATGCACGCACCCGCACCTTCACCCTCTCGGGCGCCACAGCAGGCACCGCAGCACCCCTGCCTCTTCCCTCTTTTACTTTGCCTCCACATCGTGCCGCCGACTGCCGCTGCGGCGAAATGAAGGGCCGGCGCGCACGCCACAATCCACGGCCTCCCCACTCCCACCCCTGATCGCGCCCTCACCACCGCCCCTCTTCCCCGTCCTAGCTCGCGTCCGCATCCCGCATTCCCGCGCTCCCACCACGACCCGCACGCACGCACGCACGCACGCGCTCCCGCAAGTATACGCGTAGCCGGCCGCACCCGCACGCACCCGCACACCCCGTCATGCGATGCGTGCAGGCTGAGCGGCGAGTGGCCGCTCTCGTTCCTGTCCACATTCGCACACGCGCCCGCCTCTCTCACCCACGCGCTGACGGACACCTGCACCACTCGTCCTCCTTCGGCGATGCTGAGGACGGAGGAAACGAAAAGGCAGGAAGAAAACGACCGAGCAGGAAGGATGCAGATGCAGGTGCAGATATGCGAGGAAGGACACGCACTGAGACTGAATGATAATGATAAATCCCCGTCTTGAGTCTTTGAATTACTGAATATGGAGGGCAGCGGCAAATCGTATACGGGCTCCGAGGAATGTGTCCTGTGTTATGGATATGAATAGGTCAGTTACGGAGTTAGGTGGGAAGGTGAGGAGAATAGAATTGGAGGGAGGGAGGGGGAAGGGCGCACGGCGCAGCGCAGAGTCCTGCTCGCCCCTCCGACGTAGTTTTATCGACAGGGATAGAGTAGACACGGACAGCGAAATGACGGAGAACGGCCCAGCGAGGACGCCCCCTCCGTCCAAGCGTATCCACGACGCGTCAGTCGTCTCCGTCTCCACCTGCGGCCGAGTCCGCTGCAAGCACCTACCACGGCGTGTACATCCGTGCCGCTGCTGGTCCCACTCGCACACCCACACCCACACCACCACGGCACTTCCTTCTCCCAGCGCGGATCGCATCCGCGCGCTTTCGTCCGTTGATCGTGACTCGCGGCCCCGTCGTTATAACGCGAGTGTGGCGCGGCTCCGGCCTCCATGCGCGCAGAGCACTCTGCCTCTGTCTCTGCGCGCGTTCACCTGTCCGCGCGCGCGAGCCCTCCCCCTCCCTAAACCTTGCCTCTCTCGACGGAGCCTTCCCACCCCCTCCTCGCCGACGACGGAGGAAAGGCGTGGGAGGGAGCACACGCACCGACCAGCGCATCCTGTCTTGGCTCTGAATGCGGCGGCAGGCCACGAGGAATGTAGTTCTGTCGATGAATAAGTTAGTTAGGTGGGGAAAAGACCGAAAGGCAATCGATGAGAAAGGAGAAGACAGGAGAGAAGGGAGAGAATGCAGAGGGCACAAATAGAACTGCGGTGAACCAATAAAGAGGGACGAAGGATGAAATCGAGGGAGCACGACGTTGAGTCGAGTCGAGAACACGATGTCCACTGAATTGATTGGACGTGGTGATTTAGTGCGTCCGCCACCGCGCTGTATACACCCGTGTGTGCACCCTCCCGCTCATGCCCTCGCCTCGCTCCAACACTTTCGCGGCCCCCTCTTCCACGTCTAGCAAGCACAGGCACGGCGTCCACACCACGCCGCTCCCGGCGCCCGCGCCCGCGACGCCTCTCGACGGACGCGACTCAGCTCCCCCTTCAGACTTGATCTGACCTTAGTCTCGATACACAGATGACGATCTGTATATGATCTTGCGGTGCGCGAAGAATGACGCTCTCCCGTTCGCCGCATCTTCTTAAGCCTCATCGCGGATCCATCCTCCGTGCGGTCAGGGGACGGTTGTCGTATCCGAGTCGGTCTCAAAAGCGCCTGGCGGAGCAGGCGTTACGCAAAAAGCATCATTATAGAGGACAAGAGATGTGACGACGTGATGTCACATCGCAAGCGCCCAATAAGCGCCTTCGTCTCGCCAGGGACCTTGCACCTAAGGGAGCTACTTTAAGACTTACGGCAGCCCCTCTTAGGTAGGTTAGTTTGTGGTAGCGGAACCGACCTAAGAGGGGGGTCGCCGACGCGCAAATGGATGCTTATGTTACATGTACATAAATTTACATATTGGGCGCCTCCGCAACCATCTTGCCCAATTTCCATATTGGGCAGTGCCTGGCCCGCCGTTTCCGCATCGGCCTTCATGGCTCCTACTACCAATAAGCGCTCAATACGCGCCGATGCGCCCACTACATGCATCGGTCACGGTGCCCACCACACTAGCCCCTCAAGGCACGCACATTTAAGAAGAAGAGCATCGTCACTGGTATAGGACATGCACAGAAGATGGCTCAGCTTCGCGCCGAAATCGACGCGCTCCAGCGCGGCGCCAGGGGTAGCACCTCTAGTGCACCTGCTCAGTCGCTTCCTGGGCCTGCGCACACCACTTCGCTTGAGGATGACGCGCCAATGGAAGACCAGTGGGTAGACACTGAGCCTGCAGCGCCTCTGCCTCCATCGCCCCGCGGATGCGGCTTGTTCCGCGCCCCGTAGCAGTTTCTCATGGTACTCGCGCCCAACGGGCTGCACAGCAACTGGCCCTTGCCTGGGAAACTCTATTGCCCCATCTCGAGGAACCCTATGCGCAATATCAACAGAAAAGTCATGCAAAAGCACCCTCTGTTATTCCCAGCTCACTTCACCACCAATGTACGGTCTCCTGCGGAAGCCCTATCAATGTCAACATCCAATGCTTGTATATTTCGCGTTCGTTATTTCATTGTTTCTGCCGTTGCATGCTGAATCTGCTTTGCAGACTTGGAACAGATTCAAGTCATTACCTGTAAATGTATGCCTGTTGCCATACTTCTAGTACAACATGGGGTCTTTCCTGCGTCCCCTACCAGACCACACACCGGTATTTTTATTGACCTCTTGGAAATATATCGTGCCCTTTTCGAGCGATCGTGTGATGCAATCACGGCGCTTGCTGCTGGGCTACACAGTATTTACGATCGATGGGGCTTCAAGGTCCTCTCCACAAGGGTAAGTTGTTGTTGTTATACTTCAAATATTCTTGTTCATACCATGTTCAGAACCCCGGGCTCCGCGCCATTGACCCTTTCCGGCAAGCTCTTGGCAATGCGGTTTTGTGGTCCAGCAATCTCCGGGATAGGCTAGAGGCAAGACTCAATGTTGCTCTGGATGCTTCAGACAAATTCCTATTCCCTCCCCCTTCTACACCTACTGCACAACCATCTGCAGATGTGAATGCAGATACCAATGCGGATGCGGATACCAATGCGGATGCGGATACCAATGCGGAAGCAGCCTCTGGGGCCCGGTCCTCTGCGTCCAGCACCCTTCCCGTCCTTCCCCTCCCTTGCGAGACTCTCCAAAACTTACTCCTGGACGTGCCTCCCGTGTTTTACGTGAGCGGTGCCCCGCTTGCTTTGGCCTTGAAGAATGGGGGAGGGCGTTGGAGGAGTAAGTCACTTTATTTGATCATTTTATTTTTCTAACAGCTCTCCAGTGGGGGTGATGTCATATTAGGAGCAGATGGCTGCTTCAGCTATCGTCACCTCCGGTCCGCTGGCGACGGACCTATCGGATATGACCCCAGTTATTTCCTGCCAGCGGAGAAACTTCAGCAGACACGAGAACACATTGAGAAGGCACGGAAAAAACCTCCAGCTGCCAACAAACATCCAGTTCCGAATGAGGCTGTCAATGCTTGTGGGGAGTCCTGGAATGCTGCTAACGAAAAAAAGCGGAAGGCCGATCCCAAGCGCTACGATGCCAGCGGTATTTTTGTGATCACCTGCCGACATTCGCAGGTTCTGTTCCTTGCTAATATTGACACCCCTGGCGAGCAGCAATGTTACATTGTTGCTCTGATGGAGACCGTCAAAGACCATCTTCCGCCTCAAGCCACCGTCACACAAGCATACGATATTGGATGTGTTGTAGATCGTAGCTTCAACCTGGTATGTGGATTTCTGTTGTATATAGCTGCGTCTCACTCTTGCCATTTCCAGTTTAACATTCTCACAGAAGGTTTTCGCGAACGGGTCTCATTCATTATCAACGCGATGCATGCGTTCGGTCACCGATGGATCTGCCAACTTTTTTATAGCCCACGGCTTCGTAAGGGAGTAGGGCTGTCCGATCTCGAAGGTGTTGAAAGGTTTTGGTCCCGTATCCGCAAATTAATTCCGATCACACGGGCCCAATGGGTATTTTATCACCCTTATATCATTTCTGCCTGTCTGAATCATTCATTCACAGAACTCACGCCGAATCTGGATAATAGACCAATACACGTCCTTTGTCAATGATGAAGGTCGAGACAATCTTGGGGCATGGGTTATCAGACAACAAACCAAGAACCTTGAAGAGAAGCAAAAGGCTGCCTTCAAGGTTCTCCGTGAATGCCGTATCCCAGAGGTAGAACTTCGCCAGGAATGGGCCGCGCAGAAGGCAGCCCAATCGACATTGCGATCACGTGCGCCTCCGCATCCGCATCCGCATCCGCCTCCGCATCTTAATGATTTCTTTATAGATGCTCCTGCACGTTTGCGCCGTGAGCTCGATCAAGTGCTTCGGCTCCAAGGTCAAATAGAAACCATCGAAAAGGCCATTTCGGATGCCAAGAAGTCCATCACGGATGCCGGTGCTTCACAAGAATCAATTGACCTTCTTCGTGGGCTAGAAAGAACTCACGAACGACTCACTAACCAGGCTGAAGCCCTCTACTCATCCCTGAACATTCCGAGTAACTTCCCTGAACTGAAAGGGCTTCCCTTAAATTTGTCCGGGTTTTGGTGAACGCACGGGACTTGAAGGTAAATATTCGAGAGCGAGCAGTGGGAAGTTTCTATGAGTGGGAAACTCTTGATCAGGCTTGCGGAGGTCGGCGGGAGCCTACTGGTATGTGTTACTTTGCATAGAGGTCCACTGAAAATTTACGGATTTTTTTTCAGGGACGAAACTGAACCAAATCACACTTAAAGCAATATCAACTCGCAAGCCAGCATTTAACCGAGACGTTGGAAAGTTCAACGGATACTGTGCCGAGCTTGAGCGGCTTCGTCCCGCTGGGCTTGCAATACCAATCCCCTCCCCACTCTCCACCAAACTTGATGTTCTCCGCAACGACTTGGAGCTTCAGCAGGATGTGTGGATTACACCCTCCACCGGCTCCATTCCCCGCTGGCTAGGTGACGAGGACGTTCGTGACGGCATCCGCAATCTTCACACCGCAGACAGATGTGCCGAGGAGGCTCTACGACTAAATTTAGAGCGTCAAAATATGCGTTGTTGGCTGGCCAAAGAGCTTTCGATTGTCACTAGAGCCATTGAAACCTCCACAGGTATGTTTTTTTATTTATTTCTAACAGCTGTGAATAGTGATAACAGTTACTCTGATAGATTCCTCTCTCACCCTTGCTCTCCAGGAAAGGCTTGAACACATCGAGTACCTCCATGTGTCATGGGCCCCGGCACTCAAGCTGCAACAACCAGGAGGACAGAAAATTTTGAGTGGCGGCGCCTCCGCATTAGGCCCCGCTTCCACATTGGGCTCCGCTTCCGCATTGGGCTCCGCATCCGCATCCGCCCCCATCCCAACTCCAGTGAATGTACCCACACCTGCCCTCAGAACCATACACCAGGTAGTGAGAGTTCAGGCCCCGGACGAGACCAAGGAGGAGTATCCTTTTGAGGATTTGCATGATTCAGATCCCATGGATGAGATGGTGACTGCGGAGGGCCTCGATGTTGGCACTGCCGAGGAGCTTGACGTTGGCACAATCTCTGATGTCAATGAAGTCATCCTTGTTCAAGGGCTGCTTTCTAGCGAGGACGAGCCAGAAGAGTCATCCGGGATTGAGGGTGCTGCGATTCAATTAGAAATTCTGTGGGAATCTCCAGTAAGTCGAATTTGTTTGTTTGAAGATAATCTTGCCAACCTTTTTTGCCACAGATCGGCCTGAGTTCTGACGCCACCCTGTTTCAGGACTTGCAGCAGCGCAATCAATCACTAACAGTTTCTCAAACCCGTGAGCCTCGCGTTGTTGTTGGTCTTGAAGGTCGGGACAACCACACTCTCGAGGCGGAGGATGTAGACCGCATTAGGTTCCATGAAGGGCAGCTCAATAATTTCGCGCTCAATGGACTTACCGCATCCCTCTTGAGCGTTTACGGGCACCCCACATCTCCTTACGCTGCACTAGCAAATCGATGTGCTGTTCTTAACACCTTCGACTTGAATCACGCCCGTTTCAAGGCATCTGATGCAACATTATGGAAATCTCTTAGCCCCACCCAGTATTGGGATAAAGAATTCTGGCTTATACCCATACATCGAAGCATGGAAGAACACTGGGTGTTTGTCGCTGTTTCAGTGAATCAACAAAAACTTTTCTTTTTTGACAGTTTTTCAGAGAGGACGGGCTGGCGCCGGGATCTTCGGGTGCGTCACAGTCTACTCACCTTCTAATTAGTCTTATTTTGAACAGGATGTCATGATCTTGATCACTCGAATGGTTGTTTTGGCGAATCGACACCGCCATGATCTATTTGTAACAACAGAAGAGGACTCTTGGACGGCACGCCCCCTCTTCAATGTGGTACGTTGGTTTGATACAGATTGCACTATTTCTTACTATGAAACTTTCAGGGACAACCACGTCAAACCAATGGGTTTGACTGCGGAATCTGGGTCGTCTGTCTAATAGGGGCCATTTTGCGAGGGTACAGCGATATTTCTGTTTCACAGTCGCAGATGCCTTCAGTACGGCGTATACTTGCCGAGCATATACTTACCTTGCCGTACGCATCCCCTAGACGCAGCGGAAAAATATAAATCTTGCTTTCTCTTTGAAATGGCTCACTTGCGGATGCCGATCCGGATGCGGCGCACTTGCGGATGCAGATCCGGATGCGGCGCACTTGCGGATGCAGATCCGGATGCGGTGAGTACGGATGCGGAGGCCCCGCAGGACTCATTCAGCCCCTTCTGAACTGCTTAAATCGAAATTCATTGGCAAGTACTGAATGAGAATCAGGGATTTACAATGTAATTTGTGTATATACAATATAATTTGTGCGGTATGACAACTTTTCATAGTGCTGGTCCAAAATTTTAAACGGTAGTAAGTGCAAGCAAGATCAAGGGTCAAAGAATGTAAATAGTAGCACGCTAGTTCAAGAATTTGAGGTAGTAGAGGTGGTAAATGGTGCGGGCAAGCCATTGAGTATAATGGTTGAGCATTTCATGCTCCCGAGACTGGTGGAAGGGATGATAAAAATTCTGGAGTTTGCGCACCCGATCCCAGTACTCCAACAACTGCAGCACCTCCTCCCTCAGCCTACGAATAGCAGCCCGTCCCCCAGTCCCCTCGAAGTCCTCCCGACGTTGGATGTCCAACTCGTTCTGTGTGCGCATGCGATCGCCGTGTAGAACAAACGAGAGGTTCTGCGTATACCTGAGGTATGCCTCCGAGTGAGGATCCGTTGGGTCTTCGTCCTCCTCAAATGGAGGCTGGCGTTTCCAACGACCCAGGTCTGAGAGGTCCAACGAATCCGGTGTGTTGAGGGCCTCCCGATAGAGATACTGCTCTTCGGGCAGCGCGATGTCGTTGAGCACCAGTATGGCTTCACTGAGTGGTGGAAGCTGGGGGATATAGTCAAAGGAGGCTGGCGCGGGGTTTTTGGCGACTTTGCGGCGCTGTTGCAAACGTTTTGCTGTCGCGCGAATGTTTTTAGCACTATTTTGGAGACTTGTTATTATTGGCGGAATACAGTATGAATGGTTCTCAGGTACTCACGGGGCACTCTTAGAGTATCTGCGATCATGTTCACGTTGGGCTGCAGTCCTTTCAGCAGTGGTGAGATGCACAGCACGTCGACCCATGTTTGAGATGGTAGTTGGAGTGACACTTCTAATTAGATCTTGAGCACCTTTCGGTCCGTTTCGTGCTCGAGATTTCGGAGTCCCAGAGTAAATCTGCAAAAATTACAATGAGCAAGGGGCATAAATAAAGACCATGTCGCGCACTTCAAAGAACGAGATCGTGCATGAAATGACTCCAATATAAAAAGAACGAGTGGGGACGATCGTTATACGGCCCGCCATTGGTCAATCATTTGACGTAAATGGCGGCGGCGTTCACGGCGGACGCTGAAGATGTGAGTGGAGGCGGATGCAGAGACGCGTCCGGAGGCGGATGCGGAAACGCGTCTGGAGGCGGATGCGGAAACGCGGAGCCATCGCGTCACGTCACATAGCACGTGACGTAGCCTCTTTGTCTCGTCCACTCCTTCCACTCTTTTTTCTTTTTGTTTCGCCGCGCTCCCAACACATCCAAGGTGTTGTGGTGGTCGTAATACAACCCCAGAACACGATCCGAACGCGTCCAGAACGCGACCAGAGCCCATTTACGGAGCCACCGCATCCGCCTTCACACCTGCCCGGAGCCACCACGTCCACCGCATTTCAGTCTACAGCGGGCTTCACGCTCGCTGCCTGTGTCAACTTCACGTTGATACACGTGCCAACTACGTCCCCTTCTCCCTGTATCTAGATTCAGTGCGTATACACGCTGAATCTGATTCTCATATCCAATTAACCTTTGTTGGGTAGTTTTGACCTAAAGGGCGTGTACCCTACGACGCCTCGTATACCCCACTCTCATTTGGTGAATCTCAGTGTCTCTCTTGAGTTTGGTATGTTCCCCAACATACCAGCAATTTTAGCCTCTGATTCCTGTCCAGTGCTACATCCAAAACTTGTCGATTCTCTATAAAATACATTTCGCCAGTTGACATTTGGTATGTCCTCCGTTTCACTTGTCAGACTTGTTCTGACGCGTTTCCGTGCTCTAGCCCTAGCCATGGATCTCTTTTCCCCCGACGCGCTGTCGATAGACGACCCGCGCGTGTCACTTCAACATTTTTGTTCTCCCTCTCCCCAGGTCCCCTCTGCTTCCCAAATGTTTAAAAGTCCAGAGGCCCTTGTTGATGATTTCGCTAATTTCGATGGCAGCATGTGGGCTGGGCTGCATCTTGACGGTGATGCGGGTACGGACGCGAAGGCGCACGCCGGTGCGGAGGCTCCCCGGCTCTCCATGCCGCCCATGCTGTCCCTCTCGCAGCTGGACACCGACATGTCCATGCCGCCTGTGGAGGCATTCCCGCTTTCGCCGGACGCGGAGATGTCGTTCGCCGATGTCGATGCCCAGGGGGACGACTACGATGAAGATGCGGAAGTGGACGAAATCCAGTCCACCCCTTGCTCTCAACCTCACTTCGCGCTCGATCCGCGCGAACGCCCCGCAATCCTGCCCATATCTTTTCCCTCTGTATTCAACGCGTCAACGGTGGACAACGACATCGGTGGGAGTAGCGGCGATGATGTCGAGAGTGACAGTGAAGGCGAGCAGGTCGGGGGTGGCGGCCGTTGGCGCGAGGCAAGTCCTCACACGACTCCCACTCGATTCCGCCCGAACCGCAAACCCAGTGTGAAGGCGCGGTTGGCGCAGTCTTCGGCAGGCGATTCGGATGTTCCATCCACCGCTTCCTCGGGGCTGCCACTTCCAACTCTAGCAGCGTCCAGCACGCCCTCCGCGTCGCCGCTCCCACTGTCGAGTGCCATGGGGCCACCCTCTTCGATGCCGCTCAAGATCAGGCTGCCGCCCACACAACCATCTGGCGGCGCCAGCCAATCGCTAGGCGGAACCAATGGCATCTCCGCCTCTGCATCCACTGCGGCTCCCACAGTGAGCTGTCAGTTTCCAACATCTACCGGCATGGTGAATTTGGAGTTTGGTGCACGCGAGCCCGCCACTGAACAGTCCGCAAGTAAGCAGTGGCCAACTTTGACTCCTTTGTTCGGCGTGCCCCCCTCGGACCCCTCGGCCGCAGTGCATCAGCCTGAGCCTGCACCTGCGTCGCCGCCGCCAATGGATTCTTGGACACCCTCACCTGAGTGGCAGAAGACCTCGTCCCCGCATCTGGATCCGGATACGGATACGGTTCCGCGTGCGGATGCGGATGCGGATACGGTTCCACGTGCGGATGCGGATGCGGATACGGTTTCGCCTACGCATGCGGATACTCCGCCTTTCAGCCCACCACCGCTAATGTCGCCCCTCTCCGCTTCCCCTCCGGTGACTCCATTGTCGACTGTCCCTGTCCCTATTATCTCGACTCACAAGCATGTTAAGCAGGGGGCGACTGACTTACCAACCCCGCAGCTCACGTCGACGCGCGAGCAGCTCGACATCCCCACACCCTGCATCCAGCTCCCGACAGGACATAATGAAACTGAGGTGATGACCTACCCCTTGTTCGAACTGGAGGTGGAAGCCGACTTGGGGCCAAATACTGAGTCTGACGTCGACGAGGGCAACCAGACGGCAGCTGCCAAGTCCAAGTCGAAGGGAGGGAAGCTCACTGCAGCGCAGGACGGCGCTCTTCAAACATGCTTCTCTCGCATGATGAAGATTGTTGACAGCTGTGCCAATGCCACTGGCCTCACCCAGCAGCGCGTCCTCCGTGGGTTCCATAACCACTTGGATGAGGTATACGCGCGTTCCCCCAATCGTTGGAACCTATACCAGATGTACGCGAATCACCCACTTAATCGGCTCACAGAGCTCCGCCGCATCGACCCGTCGGTGGAGTTCGAGGAGAGTGTCGGGACTGAAACCCGAATTCTCAGTTCGGCAGAAATGAAGGTGTCCTACCAACAATTCTTGGAGGACTATGGTTTGGACATTGCAGAGGATATTTTGATCAAACATGCGGACTGGGTAAACACTGGCAAGGTGGTCACTGTTGAAGGTCGACAACGTCGGTTCCAGGCATTGGTTCGGCGGCTCAAGACTGCTGTATGTTTCTTATTTTTCTTTCAAACTTCCATTGACTTTGAGTAGGCCACGAGTATCCGGGACAAGCACGATCTCGAAACGATCGTGATTGTGGTTGGCTCGCATGTGAACCATGATGGCGAGCTTGGTGAAGTCTTCTATACGCCGGGGTTAGCTGGGGTGCGTTTTACTTTGCATCATATTGTTCATTACTGATTGCATGGATAGTTCTTTGGCCGAGGGCAACTTGACGAGGACAGAGTGCTAGGGGCAGCAAAAACTGCTGCGTAGTAAGTTTTCATTTTGACTGCCAATTGAGGGCAATATTTATTTTTCCAGCAATTATGTCCAGGAGCAACTAGAAGAACTAGAGGCTCAAGAGGAGGCCACCGGCGCACCCGCATCCGCATCCGCATCCGCATCCGCATCCGCACCCGCACCCGCATCCGCATCCGCATCCACATCCGCACCCACCGACTCCTGTCCCCTCGTACTGCAGCTTGAGCGCGTACGCACAAGAGCACGCTCAATCAAGCCTGATACCACGAACATGACGGAGGAACTGGTTGCTGCTGACACAAACGTCCGGCGTAGCGCTAATGATACCGCTGAGATAAAAGTTGTCAAAGATCGCATGGTCGCGTCAAGTAAGGCGGATCTCAACAAGAACATCTGGGACCAAGGGAATGGCCATATGTGGAAGATTGCGTGTTTGACGTTCAACGACGACGAAGTGATTCTTGAGAATTACCCTGGTCTAGAGACCGCACTTCCCTGCGAGGCGGAGGCGTACAAGGGGGCTGGGGGCTGGCTGGTGGGCACTCGCAAAGTGTTCCACCGAGCGCTCGATGCACACGGGACTTTGGGAGAAGGTTTCCGTCTCGAGAAACGGGTTTGTAAGAGCAAAATTTCAGGTGAGTTTGATCAATGTCAATTCCCTCTTTTGTGCATGTGAACTGACATCAACGTAGCGAATATCGTAATTTTCAGCCATGATTATAATCTCCCCGTGCCGCCACCCAACACCCCGGAATACTTAAAGCATTGGCATTCGTCAAGTGGCGTAGCCCTCCCTTGCGCGGATGGTGCTGGAAAGTTATGGGCAATCAATTACGACCTTGACCTGCCTGACCCCATCATATCCCAAGTCCCGTTGACCACCACCTCCGTTTATAGGTCCAAAAAACCAAAGGGGAAGGGCAGAGGCAAGTCAAAGGTGGAGGATGAACCGGTGCAGTCTGCGCCGCCGCTGCCCACACGGAAGAGGCTCCGCACACCAGAGGCTGTGGACGAGTCGCAATCGGAGGAAGATGCACCTGCGCCCGCGCCACTTCCTCGCCCCAAGCCGAAGGCGACGTACCGCGCGAAATCTGGATCCGCATCCGCATCCGCATCCGCATCCGCACCCGCACCCGCACTCGCACCCACACCCGCACCCGTAAGAACACGCGCCTCAACTCGTGGCTCTACTACACACACCACTGTTGTCGAAAAGCCCATCCCCGCGCCCAGCCTGATCCAACAAGGCGGAGGCCGCCGCCGCCGCGTCAAGAAGAGCGTCACCTTTGCTAGACCCAGCGAAGAGGACGAACGCCCGACCAAACGACGCCGCTCACAGTCTCCAGATGACACTCCTGATGTCGTCCACATGGAGACCGTGTATTCTACGAGGCACTCTGGGCCCATTGGCAAAGCGTACCACCTCGTCGACAGCACCGTCCTCGGGCAAGGCAGTGATGGTGGTATGATCGTGCCCGACGCCCCCGATGCTCGCATCGATGCTGGACCAAGCTTGGCCCCGCCCAAATCGTCATCGAAGCCCAATACCTCAACGTCGAAGCAGCAGGAGAAGGTACCTCGCCCGCCGCGCCGTACCGTCGCCACGCGCAGCGCCGCTGCTACTGCTGCACCTACGCCTGCATCCACACCAGCACCTGCGCCCGTGCCCGCACCTGCACCTGCCGCACCCGCACCCGCACCCGCACCCGCACTCGCACCCGCACCCGCACCCGCACCCGCACCCGCACCCGCACCCACGCCCACGCTGCCGCCCGTATTGTTTGGAACTATACCCGCCTCAAACGCGCTCCCCGCACCTGCATCCAGCACTGCCGCAGGCCCCGCACCAGTCGCCGCTTCGGGCGAAGCCCAGGCCACCCTGATAGCGCTTTTAACAATGGTATCAACGATGCCCCCGGGCACACTGGAGGCGACATTGGCCAACCTTGCTGCTCAGAATGCTCAGCCACAGTGAGGTTGTTTTTGCGATGGCACATTCACCGCGTACATTCGTCCTTCTGCCTCTTGATTTTTATCATCGTCCTGCATGCCAACTCGTCTGTGAATCTTGATTTGTATCATACACTTATCTGTATACCAACTCTTGTAAATTTCATTGCTGTAGATTCATAGATATTCTTACTGTAGATTCATAGATATTCTTACTGTAGATTCATATTCTTACTATAGACTCATGGATATTCTTACTGTAGATTCATAAATATTCTTATATTCTATTCTCTAGACAAAGCTGTATATATAAGTGTTTTTGTGCTGAAATTGGAGTTTCTTTGTGAAGATGGATGACTTGCGGAGGCCCCGTGCTCGAGGAACGAAGATGGTGCGGAGGCGCCCAATATGTAAATTTATGTACGTGTAACATAAGCATCCGTTTGCGCGTCGGCGACCCCCCTCTTAGGTCGGTTCCGCTACCACAAACTAACCTACCTAAGAGGGGCTGCCGTAAGTCTTAAAGTAGCTCCCTTAGGTGGGACCTTGAAGCGACCCATACCACTTCTTCAACGCTTGTCGAGTCGGGAACGATCGTCTTTCTCGGTCTCATATATTTGTAGTAAATGCCCCGTCGCAGAAAAGAACAGTCACGGTGGCGAAAGAAAGAAAGAGCGGCAATCTGGTGGACTCATGTGGAGTAGGAGACTACTTAAGGGCACTGGGCCAACTGTCCAGAGACATCGGGTCAAGAGACCAGTTGATTGAGAATGCGGAAACACAGAAATTCGGACAACGCAGATTATCTATGGGTCCACGGATAGCGATAAATCGCGTTGTGGTTCATCTTTGAAAGGATAGGCCCGTACTGCAGTGCGCAGTTGCACTGGGGGCAAAGACTGACACACTCAGGTCCCGAGTGTGTTACACACACTTGGCCCACAATTTGTTGGTTGATGCAACAAAGGTTCAAAAGACCTTTGTTGCATCTTTGTTTTTGGCTTTGACTCACCCCCAAAAACAAAGATGCAATAAAGGTGTTTGGAACCTTTGTTACATCAACCAACGAAATGGGTGTCAAGTGCATGTAATGTCGAAGTAGTGGCTTGGCTGGCCATATAGCCGGAGCGCTGACGCGCTCGTTGACACCGTTATGCCCCCTATATATTCTATTTCATTATGTTTCAGTATATTCCTTACTACCGATCGCTCTACTTACCTATATAAGACTCGTCGCTAGGAAGCGTACCTCAGTCGTCCACTCTGACGTGCCCGGCTGAGGTACGTTCTCTTACTTACTTTATTTATTACTTCTCACTCACGTACTCTATTAGCTTTATCTTGTTTATCAGGTATTCTAATATAGTCGTCCACTCTGACGTGCCCGGCTGAGCTTTATCTTGTTTATTATGTAATACACTTGGGACCCAAGTGTGTCGGTCCTTGCCCCAAGTGTTATACATGTGGGTATATGCGCTGCGCGCTGAGCAGATAAAATAGTAAATCCGACTGGGGGGTCGCATTGTGATCGTGGGGTCAGAAGTTGGGATTCCGAGGGGTGAACAGCACCGTTCTGTGCTTGGGCTGGAACTTCGGGGATATATCATAAATGAATGTAGATACAGCCATTGACATTCATGTGATATTCTACACCAAGTGAGACTGAAAAGGCAGCTACGAGGAAACAAGACAAAGGGCCCGAGTAAAAATCGGTATATCGGGCTATGAAATGCAGGCACCAAATAGAGAATAGAAATGGAAGTAGATTACCTCCCGTTCATTGCGCACAAAGGCCTAATTAATCACACTGAGAGCGGTCAACGACTCAGTGAGGTTTTTTTTTAAATTAAAAAGTAGGCTATGTCACGACAAAACCATGACGAGACGGTTGCAGGGATTCTTTATTTCGGCCAAGAGAGTCAGTGGGAAGCTACAGTACGTGTGGTTAATTTAAATAAGCCAGGTGGATCCAGACTCGTAAGTAAATTGGCACGTTGTGGTAGCAGAAAGAAAGAGAGCCGAGTGGCTGGGTAGACGGATCAAATCGCTAATCTCCTCTTTCCTCTTGCCCCATCTGCTAATGCCTTCTTCTGGTCCTCCCATTTCGCCATCTGTTGTTGCATCTTGATTCGCTCCGCCTCCAACTCCTTCTTCAACGCCTCGTCCTTCGCCGCAATCGCCTCCGCCATTTCCGCTTTCAAGCTCTTCATTTCACTACTGTGCTTATCCATGAATTACATCTCGGCTACGAGCTTGGAGCCTGTAAGGTGTCTTGTACACCTTAAACTCTTAAGAACTCCAAAGTGAATCAGGCAACGTGTTATAACGAAGAGATCTACTAGAGTTGTTGTAAGAGTTAAGAGTAAGGTGTAAAAGTAAAGTATAGTAAACAAATATACCAGTATTTATACAAAGGGCGTTGTTGTTGAGTCTAAACGAACCATAATTAAGCAAGACGCGTGAGAGTGTTGTCCAAGATAGGAAAGAGGGATTTGGACACCTAACACTCTCCCCCATTGGCGGCATAGCCGTCAAACCCAAATGGTCCAAAATCGAATGTGAACGAACGCGTTGATGCGTATCTCGAGCTGGTTAACGATGAGGGGCATGGGATGCAGTGGAGAGTCCGAGTCGGAATCCAAGAAATGGTTGCAGTGCACAGAGGAGATGGCGAAGGACTCATGTGCAAGTTCCAAGAAATGTTCGGGATAATGTGATGTTATGGCGGTGTCATGGAGGCGCATGGAGAATATGGTGGGAAATCGTGTGCATGGTCCACGGCAGTAGAGGCAGAGTGGATGAATCATGGTGGTGAACATCGGCGTGGAAGCATCATGCAGAGTCAACACAGTTGCGACAGCAGCATGCAGATTTGGTAGAGTTGGTGTAATGATAGTAGTGGTGGTAGTGCAATGCACCGAACTTCTCTGCAACATAAATCCATCCTGCGCGGACGGCATTCCAATCTCGACTCGGAGTGAAGTTATACCGGCAGCGCTAATTGATGCAGGCTCGGTAGAGGTCGAGAGGAATGAATGGAAGGATGTGGAGTGGAGGTGTGGTATGATTTTGGTGATGCAGTGGGCGGCGAGTATGATGTGTGTAGATGCGAGGGAATTCGAAACAAAGGCAATCAACAATGTGGTCGCGGTTTGCGTAAAGCACTCCAACAATTCATGCTGATTTGCTGAACCTTCCGCAGCCACACATTGATGCATATGTTCAAGCACTGCACCTCTGCAAGCCAACTGCACTTTTCCACGACCTACACGCGCTCCCCCATGACCAGGTTCATCCGCACGGCAGTTCTTTCCCCAACCGTCCCAAACCGATGCTCCCCCATGAGCAAATTTGACCCATTTCCGTGACGAAGATCCTTCTCGTACCAAAACAAGAATCGATTTCGAAAGGTCGGGGTGGTTAACTCTGTTTGAGTCAACAACCCATCCTGTGAATAATTCAACCAATGCCACAGTCCAGACGGTTTCTGTGCAATCAGTGAATCTTTTCAAGTCAATCATGACACCTTCCCTCGCTGATATCCCGCGTGTTCCTGCCTGCCATGTATTCAGCAAGTACGCGAACATGTTTCGAGATTTTGCATTCACAACTGTGGTGTTGCACCACAGTTCCTCGTTCGGTTCTGCAGCATCAATAACAAACTCATTTTCTGAATTCGTATTATTGGCCTCGGAATCTCCTAGCCCATCGTCCCTTGCCTCCTGGACATAGTAGACATTATTCCCGTGCAACAAGTTCACACTATATTTCTGCAGCATAAACTCAAGCTGGGATACCTCGCTCTCTCCCGTAACCCAATAATCATCATCATTGGAGTACGGGAATACGTTCATGCTGAGCATGAACTCTACATCGGACATCATATCCTTTCCTGCATTCGTCTGCACTGACTGCTGCAATCCACAACAATCATTGCAACATAGACATGTAGCCACATCTCCAATATCATTGGAGGATGGCCATGTCCCCTCTTCTCCCCCATCACTACCTCCAGGTCGTGATAACCAAACTAAAGGGATGAGCAACATTCCATCGATGTTCTCGATGTGATGCTGCTCCCGCGAAAAATTAGCCTTCTGACTCGGAGCAAGCTCCGAATTTTGACGGAAAGAAACTTGGAATAGCTCCAACGAACTGGTTGAGGAAATTTTTCGAGTTGCAATGACATTCATCTTCATAATGTATGAATTTGAGTAAATTGCAAAGACGGCCTTCATGAGCTCGAGATTCAAGCTCAGAATTCCGGTCCTCTGTGAATATGTTGACACTGAACATGGACTGGAAGCGACTTGTACGCATTTCATATCCATGACCGGCTGATTGAACTGTATCATTATGAATGAGGGGTCACCGAATTCTTCAATGGCCTTCATCATATTACTTGTGGGAGAATAACGCGCACCACGGTACACGTCAAAATCCACGAACGAGTCTGATTCGAAGAAGACTTCTCCAAGCTCAAGTTTCATGAGCTCAATGAAGCTCTTATCAATGGAATTGAACGAGAGACACAACCGATGATTATGTCTTTCATGTGAGTGGTGGTAGCGTTGCAAATTTCGCTCGCAGCCCTCGTCATCATCATTGTGAGAAATTCGTCGCAGCGTCTGCGACAATCTTCTTGAAACAAACTCATTGTTTGTGTCAACCGAACCTATTCCAGGATCAAGCGGAGATTCTCCTCCTTCCCCGGGCTCACCGCCAATCTTTTCGCGGTAGGATCGGTGTTCGTCGAACAAGACGCCAACGCTCGAGGGCCTCGAATTCTTGGTTTGGGAATTCTCAGATGAACACCGGAGAGAAGCTCCCCCGAGTCTATTTCTCTGCCTCTTACTGGAATCAGAATCATCCAATTTATTTGGATTGTATCCCGCACGAATTTTATTCTGCGCTTTATCGGTACGTACAGGGTTGAAATCCCCGCCATTGTGTCCGAAAAAGCCAGTCATTGGTGCCATCAAGCTTTCCAACGAACAGATATATTCTTGCTGCTCGCTCAAAGGTAACATAGGTAGGTGCGCAAATTCATCCGAGTTGAATTTGTGCCCTCGGCTAGAGTACTGAAGAATAATGCGACTTCTGGAGTCGCATCCTCTACCCTTTGTACGTGTAACCGTAACGAGACATGGTGTCTGACTGACTACCCTCTCCTTCACTGAAATTATTTTATATGTCCCTGAAGAAGCAGCAGCAGTATTAATCCGCTGCTCCCCCATTTCAGCCTCCCGAGCAGTTCCCTGCTGGAGAATGCGTGCACGCCGTTCTGTTACTCTGAGAGTAGCACGTTCTTTCTGCTTCATCTCTCGGGTAACAGTTGACCGCTCTTCGGATGCCCCCAGTCCTAGGCTTTGCCGCTGATGAACTGGTACACCGAGCGCACAAGTCGATTCCATGACAGAAGTGCACGGGGACAGTGATTCACTGAACTCCGCGGACTCTTCTTCCAGAGTTCCTCGGGACTTTGCACGTCTAAAACTTGTAGGTTCAGTACAGGTGTATTGCTTGTCCACTTCAAGCGCGGCCACAGCATGTGGAACAGCTCCAGTCTTGAAGTATGGCTGATCCAAGACATTGACTTGATCACCCGCGCTGCAAACTGAAATCTCCCTCAATATCTGACAGTTCCCTGGGCGAAAACTCTCAGACTCAACGCTACCGCAGGCAGCAGACTCGGACAAAGGCTTGCTGATTGTCTGCAGTGCAGGAGTATATTGAATTGAAGGAGCAGGCCGCGACGCTAGCGTATGCATAACCTGCAGCTCCTCCCCCAGGAATTTTCGCGAAATTACTTGTCGGAATGTCCGAAATTCAGCACGCAGAGCGCGGCGTCGAGCGGCTGCTCCGTGAACAACTGCAGACGCTTCGCACTGCTTTGGATTCCCACCAGCAATCAACCACTGCGATTTTCTTGCCTGAGCAGTGACTGGCTTTTGGTCACTGTGAAAAGGAAATAAAGGAATAGAAGGAATACGCTGGGAGCACAATTTACTGTGAACCCAGGGCTCATTTCCCAGGAGTGGGTGGAGAGCACCCAGTTCGAAGCTCTCCACTTTGGAAAACAAAGATGAAAATGAAAGAGTGCGCGGTGAGACTGGTTTATTACCAATCTGCACCCGCGCCTCGTCCTCCATGAATGCGCTCGGAGCCAATGCTCGGAAACTATCAACAGTATCGCACGAATGTGGGGAGGAAGTATGTCTTGAGGCTGCCATAATTTTGCCAGCCTACAGTTCCGACCCCAAGAATTTCCGAGAAATTCCTTGTCGGAATTTCTGAAAGTCAGTGCGCACCTTACGGCGCTTCGCGACGAGTGCTCGAGGGCCCGCAGCAGCTTCGCGCTGCTCGGTTTCTTGACCGGAAAGCGGCCACCGTGAACCATTTATGTTCACGGTAGTGGCTTTGTCCGCTGTATAAGGATATAATGGAACAAGGGAAAGTTGCTTAGAAACTTTGCGGAAACTTTTAATTTCAGCACGAGTGGATAATGTTGAGGTAGCACACTGCGTTTGTGCATGCTCCCCCAAGCATCTATCAGGGGTTCCGTCTCGGAAGCACGCGCGATTATTATGCGCGTGTAGCGGCAGCCGCGAATCAAGAGCGGCTTCTCGCTCAAGATACTGTTTCTGATCAGTGGGCACCTCACATATTTCACTGGAGTCGCACAGCGCATCTATTCGAAGCGCAGATCGACATCCATTCACTGGCTGCTGTAGAACCGAGGATGTCAAATGGTCGTCCACGATCCCAGTGCCCGCTCGTAGCGGCTCATGCCGCATTTTAATAGTTTTCTGGCGGAAACATGGGTTTTCAGCATGCGCAAGTAGTGCACCTGTATCAGGATAAGCTGGAACAGCTGCTTGCCGTTTCAGCCCACCTTCTATACCGAACCGCTCCGATTCAATATCGGCGGCGGTGGGTGTGTCCGCCAACGGGGATACGACGCTATCATCTCCCATAGCTGCAGCTGCAAATCTTTCCTTTGCGGCTGCAGCTACGACTTGTGTCTCATCTCGTCTGCGCTCGGCCTTATTGAACGGCAGCTCCTCGATGACCCGCGCATCCAACGTAACCGCGCGTCGTCGAGCCTTGTCAGCATGATGCGTCGTACGGTTCTCCAGTCGTACAACACTCTCGAGCCCGCTAAGATCTACCCAGGCGTGTTCTGGTAAGCGCCGTTGTACGCTCGGTGTCGAAGTAACCCGTGCCACGTTTTCGATGGGCTCGAAAGCGCAGGTACGGCGGTAGCCCCGATCTCGTGCGGGCTGCGAAACTCTCGAGGTCGCCACCGAAGCGACCTCAATCTTCGGGTGCACCAATGCGGATGGTCTCAGCATTGGTACATCCGAGGAACCCGACAGACTTGAAGAGACGACTGCACAATTGGATGCAGAGGCGGCTCGTTCTGTGGTCTGGGCACCCGAAGCACACAAAAGAGATGAAATAAAAAATTTATTAGGGTGCGAAACGGGAGTTTCCCGCCTCTGCGCACCCTTTCGACACGCCGAACGAGACTCTACCATCTCGGTAGTCTCGGTGGCCCAGGTGCATAGGTCACCGTGAACTCGCACGGATGGAGACTCGTTCGTGGTCGCTGCAAAAGCGACCGCGGGTTTCCGGAGGGGCAATGCGGACTCCACCGACATTTGCTCGCCCGAGAAACAAGATGACATTGCAGACACGGCCGCCCCGATTTTGGGTCCAGGTGCGGCTCGTTCTGTTGTTTTGCGATCCCGCGAGCCATCTCGTCCGCCATCCGTACCATAGTCTGGCCTTGCGCCGATGGATTCTCCTGCTTCCTTCTCGACAAGGACTCTTCTCGAGTTCTTTGCTGTAGCTGGAGGTTTTGAGAAATCGGAGAGATGCGCGCGTGCCGTCACTGGATTAATACGGAAGAGTGCCTCAAAGGCACGGTCCCAGGCTTCCTGGGCTGCGAGTAACTGAGGCGAAGGTCGATTTTCCGCGTGAGGTAGTCGCAAATGGCCCGTAGGACGAGTAGACGTAGAAGGAGAGAAAGCCAGCTCATCGCTGGCTGATCTCCGTGTCCGTTCCGGGACAGCCACTGATATCGATGACGGAAAGCCTCCGTCGTCGTGTATCAAAGATCTTTGATCCCCATCGTGCGCGATCGAGGGCTTCACAACTCGATCCCGCAATGCGACAGCGCCCTTCGCTGTCGCATTTCGGGCGGCGAGATCTGCTGCGCCATCCTCACCAGTCACATGGACGTTGTCGAGGAGCCGTAGCTTTTGGCGCGCGGCGGCCGTGACCCGGTGACCGTAGTGTTCGTCTCATTCACACGCGACATGGCGTCGTCTGTGAAGAGAGCAAATGAAAATAGAAAATATCTAGTAGTTGCTCGCTTCTGTAAAAGCGAGCTCAATTCTCTTTAGAATTGCAATCGTTCCAGCACTGTATGCTGATTCAAAAAAGTGTAAGGTGTCTTGTACACCTTAAACTCTTAAGAACTCCAAAGTGAATCAGGCAACATGTTATAACGAAGAGATCTACTAGAGTTGTTGTAAGAGTTAAGAGTAAGGTGTAAAAGTAAAGTATAGTAAACAAATATACCAGTATTTATACAAAGGGCGTTGTCGTTGAGTCTAAACGAACCATAATGGTAGTAAATTAACCAAGATGTGTGAAAGTGTTGTCCAAGATAGGAAAGAGGGATTTGGACACCTAACAGAGCCGGCCGCAGTCTCAGCGTCTTTCCGTCACGCATCTCAATCAGGATTCGGGTAGCAATGGGGTCTATTTACAAAAACGCCTCCACGATTCTGCGACCGGAGTCGGTGGTGTTGTCGTGGCGAAGGAACCGACCACCCGCAGCGATGAGTGGCTCGAAGAATTTGCCGGGGGTCTCCATCAGTCCTTTTTCCCGTTTTTCCATCGTCCCTCTGTCTTTCTCCGGAACGTCGTCCCACCGGGTAGTCACAACGACCACGTTCTTCAGAGCATCGTCACCACAAAGCTTTCGGAACATCCTCAGGTTGCGATTCGAGATGCCTCCCAGTCTAGTATCGGTAATCCGGTGGAAATAGATGATACCGCTGAGTTTTTTGTCCTTGCTGAATCTACGCGAATTCAATCATGGACTGCGATGAGTGAGAGATTGGGTGACGCACTCGAGTTCCAAAAAAGCCGCAAATTTTCGCAAGACGTCGGTGTCTGTTACCCCTTCGCGAGAATCATCGAATCCAGGGGAGTCGAGCAACGTCACACTACGGCCGTACTCGTAAAAGTAGGTATATTGTCCGATCTCGGATGTTGAAGACTCGACGTCATGTCCAGCTTTAATAGATTTATCGCCAATGAGTTGCTGAATGAACTATGATTCGGCGGATAGTAAGAACATATTGAAACGGTGCGTAAAGCTCAAGGCCTCACCGACGACTTTCCAGTCCCTGTTGGACCCATGATGCTGAAGGCGCAAGCCTGGTCAGTATACAGTCTGAGAAACAAGTCACTCAACTTACCCAATCATAATATTCGACAGGTGCGGCGGGTCTGCTTTCTGGCCATCCTGAGCGCCGTTATCCATGAGTTCTTCATCTCGGCTGCGAGCTCGGAGCTGCCCGCAGTCTCCTCGAGTGTCTTCCAGTGGAGAGCAATGGGGTCTTTTTCCAAAAACGTCTCCATGATCCGGCGAGCGGATCCGGTGGTGTTGTCGTGGCGAAGGAACCGACCACCCGCAGCGATGAGTGGCTCGAAGAATTTGCCGGGGGTCTTCATCAGCTCTTTTTCTCGTTTTTCCATCGCCCCTCTGTCTTTCTCCGGAACGTCGTCCCATCGGGTGGTCACAACGACCACGTTCTTCAGAGTATCGTCACCACAGAGCTTTCGGAACATCCTCAGGTTGCGAACAGAGACGCCGCCCATTCTAGTATCGGTGATCCGGTGGAGATAGATGATGCCGCTGAGTTTCTTATCCTGGCTGAATCTACCCGAACTCAATCCGGGATTGCGATGAGTGAGAGAGATTGGGTCACGCACTCGAGTTGCAAGAAAGCTGCGATTTTTCGCAAGACGTCGGTGTCTGTTACCCCTTCCCGAGAATCATCGAATCCAGGAGAGTCGACAAACGTCACGCTGCGGCCGTCCTCGCTGAAGTAGTTATAGTGTCCGATCTCGGATGTTGAAGACTCGACGTTATATCCAGTTTTAATAGATTTGTCGCCAGTGAGTCGTTGAATGAACTATCATTTCGTAAACGGTGCCAGATATTAAGAACATATTTAAGGGGTGCGTAAAATTCAAGGCCTCACCGACGACTTTCCGGTCCCTGTTGGGCCCATGATTCTGAAAGGCGCAAGTCTGGTCAGTATACAGTCTGCGAAACAAGTCACTCAACTTACCCAATCGTAATATTCGACAGGTGCGGCGGGTCTGCTTTCTGGCCATCCTGAGCGCCAGGAAGTAATCCTTTCGCCGGTTGGGAACCCAGCTTCAGCGCCAATCTCACTTGCTCGAGTTCCTGTCGAAGAAGGTTGTTCTCTCGCATGTAAATCACTCTTTCTGCCTCAAACTCCGCATTCATCGCCTGGCTTTTCTGCATCGTCAATCTCATTTGCTCGAGTTCCTGTTGAAGAAGGTTGTTCTCTTGCATGTAAATCGCTTTTTCTGCCTCAAACCCCGCATTCATCGCCGGGGCTTTCTGCGGTTGTTGGTCGTCCGAGTTGAGCTGCGCCTGCTCAAGTTGCTCGAACTTGTCATTAAACGACCACACCTGGCAAGAGGCTTCGGAGTTCTCGTAGGCAAGGATCTGTTTTGGGCTTTGGTCAGCGGATGCTCACTTGCATTCCTAAGAAAAATACTATACCGGAGTATAACAAAAATTAGTTGACCCAATCTTATTGAGAACTTCCATGTCAGCATGAAGCGTATACCGCAGATTTGCCGTGTCATAGATCCTAGCAAGTATCGTATCAGCCTTGCTGTCCTTGCCATTCTTTGCAGGACTACATACTGGTACACTGGTGATCCTTGGGCTGGTTGCTTTGAAGCGGGATTGATCCACCAGTAATACGGCTCAGAAGCAGCCTGCAAAATTCGGCCTTCTTTGCCATGGGATTCGGTAGAAATTGCGAGATAAAGGCCAGTCCCCAAGTTTTTGAACGTATATCCAGCTTCAGTTGCAACAACTTGCCACTATACACTGCGTTAGCTCGAGGACGAACAAAGCCCGATCCATTTCGACTCTTACTCTCTCGTTACCTCCACCGGTTTTCTGCATTCCCACAACCGATGAGGCAGCATCGCTCGGAAAATATGGACCTAGAAGTTTATCCAAGGGCGGCCGCAAGAGGCCTCTCACATTTTGAATGGCGAGCACGACACGCTCGGTAGACGAAATGCGAATCAAGTAGGTTCCATCAAGGATGATATGGAATGGGGTAGGGGGCCGCAAGCCTGTGTCGAAAAGCTTCGCTTCAAGCTCGCAGGCAATTCTGAAAATCCAGTTCCATCGAGCGATGCCACCTTTGGCTGCGATATTCTTGTTAATGAACTCTGGTTGTTGTTTTGTAAGCTAAGAATGTGTATTTTAAGTGAGAAACGTACCGGTATATTTGCCCACGGAGGAGTCATCATAGTTTTCGACAGTCCAAGCTTTGTGGTAAACGACATCTGAACAGACATTGAACATCAAAAATGCACGAAATGTAGCGTACGATGCTCACTTTTTACTGTCGATGGATCATTCATTAAACGATCTGCGATCTTCCAGTAGGTCTAAGCAATATGAATTGTCAGACACATTCAATGGGCTAGAATTGAGGAACGTCCCACCAATATGCAAGGTAACAACACAACATAGTACCTGGACAAAGTTCAATGTTGCTTTCGGCCATGTCAGATGGAGATCAAGACGAACGCGAGCAAGGCGTCTTCGTTTCGAAGGGAGCTCCTATAGAATTGTTGGCTAGTATCAAGCTCAACACTTGGCAGAGTGTCTTTCATAATCCTCTCTGGAATACCAAGCGTGGTAATGCAGATATTCTCCAAGTTTTCCACATACTTGAGCGATGATTTGTGACGGAATTCGAAATTTTTGATATCTTCAATGTTGGGCGATGCAGCAACCGCCATCATCTTGAGGGCGGCGCAAGTTTCTAGATACAGCTTGTCTTGCTGCACAGCGATTGTGAATAAACATCCTACAGATGGAAAAATTACAAATCCCCTACGATCATGTAGTATCGGAAGCCATCGAGAGATGCAGTACCCTCGCCGAGTTTTCGAGGGAAAGAATGATTGATGACTTGGTCAAATACGGCCTTGTTCTTCTTGAGTAGTTCTGCGACGGCATCCTCCTGAATTTGAGGTTGAGGCGGAGGCGGAGGCCCAGGAAGGACCGGTAAAGCAGGTGCGGATGCAGCGGAAGGCAGAGGTGTAGATACAGGTGGGGGCGCATATGCAGACAGGGGTGTACGCTTTGCATCCAGACCCGGTGAATCTTGCCGGAGCTGCCCGTAACGAGACGTGAGCATCCGAGGCATAGGAGGGTCGGGTCGGGTCGGACCCGACCCGACTCTCTAGGGCAGTGCTGGGGCGGTGCCCATCAGATCGATCATGATAGCAGCGCCCATCAGATGGTGGCCCTTTTGTCTGGCGGTAAGTCGTTGCTGCATCGCAAGACCGCCGTTGTCCTGCTGATCGCTCATACGCCAGCCTTTTGTCTCCTTCTTGTTACAATGATTATCGAACTCCTCTATTGTTAACCTCTTGGTTTATATAAGACTTGTTCTCCCGATGCCCGCGCAACCCGCACCACTGCACCAATGGACTTTCAGCACATCTGTGATGCTCTCGCACAATCTCCTGACGTTTCTCGCGCATTCTCGCACAGCAGTGTCGTCAATTATATCGAATTGATTGGCCTTTTGAAACCCACTCCCGTCTTTGCGTACCTACAACCTTCTCACCAGGAATCTGTCGCTCCGCCTACCCTACCAGTGAGGGTGCATGATTTCTTGAAGGATTGCTTCGACCTCCAAGATGAGACTGCGAAATTTGCATGGGAGGCGTTCAGATTCCTTGCATGGTCTTTCCACCCGACCGCTCAAGAGCAATCAGCTCATCGCATTAAACATGTCAAGCTGTTCTTGGACTACGGAGTCTCGCGTGGACTTGGTGCGCCAAATTCCGTTTCTCTAGTGATTTACTCACCCAATTTGTCCAGGTGTTTATTCTCTCTGTCCACCTACGCCTGTCTGTCTCGACCCGAACTGTGCGCAGGAGCTCTTTTCGGACCCCAATGACCTTAGAGACCGAGAGCTCGGTGAAACGAGAAGCCACCCCATCACCGTCTTCAGCCTCGATCTCGGGGCCGTTCCCGGATATGCTACCTCTCGATACTGCCGCAGTCAGTTCATCGCCTGCATCTGCCATTCCCACATCTAAACATTTTCGTAGACTGCCATACACGGTATTACCCCAGCTTCTATGTTCACGACAACGCGACGGTCCGGACATTTTATGTCTTGGACGCCATTCCTGAATTTATTCACACCTCGGAACATTTCTATACCACAGTCGATCTCTGCGAGCTCTTTTCCAATATGATGGTGACTGCCTGGTATGTTTTTCGGCCTGTTTTTGACGATGAATTGATACTCAAAACTATGCTCAGGACTTCTGGGACAAACTGCGCACGCATTTATAACACAAGTATCTCCAAGAGCTATCTTGAGTCGTCCCTTCCGCTCGACTGGCAAACGACCTTCCAGATGGATGTTGACGATGTCTGGAACGCATTTTATACATACTCCCTTTGCCTCGACTACTACGAACGGCAGGAGATGTTGGAAATGCCGCATTCTGCACCATCGCAAGCTGAGCGCCTTCGGCCTCTGCTCGATCTTCGCAACTCCCGCATGGCGGGCACTGGCCAGGAGGAATGGAACCACGCTTGCGATCTGTGCTGCTATATCTATCTGGATCCAGAGTCCACTGACGATAATCCACGCTACCGTGAGTAATTTCGCGTACTTGATCGTTCAGTCATCTGATTGCTGATTAGTCTTCATTCGTTCTACTGTTACAGACGGGATCACCATGGGCCATCCCTGCTGCAATGTCCTGGACTGCCAGGGGCGTTTACGCTCCGTGAAGGACCGATTTTGTCCCCAACACCAGGAACTCATTCAGCAATGTTGCATTACAGCATGCACTGCCGCGATTGAACCCGGATTTCGTACCTGTGGGGATCTCGAGCATCGTAACCTCGAGTTGTATCAATACCAGAAAGGCAAAGCTATGTTCCAACTCAAGAATCGATTGCAGCGCAGCCGTGGTGGTTTGCCCGACTCTTTACCTGATGTCCCCGTCTCTTCCCCGTCTCGGCTACCCCTATCCAATTCCGAAACAGACGCCACGGCTGCCGACCTTCTCCCTGCCCAGTTCGACATCGCAGAGCCATGGGAGCTCAATGTTGTTCGCCCGGATTTGGCAGATGAAGGGGAGGAAATCGAGCTTGACTTGCCCGACACTCAGTTCGAAGGGTGCGATGGGAAGTCTGCAAAAGGCAACAAGACTGTTCGTGCTCGCTTTGGACGTAAGCGTACTCACAACGAAGAGCTTTGTGTGTATTCGTGCGGAATTGTGGCAGGACGCGCAACCTTCTTCGGTTCGGAGGCGCCCAACGGTGTTCGTGTCAGTTGCTTGTTTGACTTTATATTGGAACAGATCTAACGATGCTTACAGGAGTTTTGGATGAAACTTTGGCCGACCCAAGCATCCCTTCCGAATGTCCTCTGGCATGACAACAATTGTAACATTGTGAAGATGCTTCGTAACGACCCCGACGCGTACCGGCGTAACTATTTCGAGAATGTCGCCCTTCCCGTTGACGTATTCCATTTCAAATCCAAGCACAAGGAGTCGGACGTGGACTGCGGTGCAAATTGTAACCCTTACATTTGGCCAGAGCTCCGCACTGAGGATGGTAAATGGCGTTTCAACTCTTCTGCTGCTGAGCAGACCAACGCCTGGTTCGGGGGATTTCAGTCAATGGTGCAGGAAATGACTGTCGAGCGGTATAATTTTTTCCTTGACGAGATGATCAAACGCCGGAATCGCGCTCTCATTAAAGATCTCCACAAACGCCAGAAGGCGCCTCATCGTATTCCTAGGGAGATTCTACTTGCGGATTACTCGGTGGACGAGCTTGATCTGGATGAAGAACATCGTGAAACGCTGCTCTCGGTAGGAATGGTTTCCGTGGAGGAGCAGTTTTCTGAACCTAACGATTACGACGACATGCCTGGTCTCGAGTAGCTTATCTAGTTGTATTCATCTCACAAATACAGAATAGCAACATTGTATCGCGCTATCTCCCTCCTAATTATTTAGTCCACAGTCAAGTCAATTATTTCTCGAGCTGTTTGCGTGGTAGAAGCTGAAGTAGACGTTGATGTGACCGGAATTGTTACCTCTCTGGGCTCAGGCTTCACGGCCGCCCACAACTCCTTCTGCTGCTGTACCCACTCATTCAACGACAATGGGGACCCGGAAGCCTCCCATAAACGAGCAGCAGAGTGAGCACGTTGATTGCTCTCGGTAATGCGACGCAGGGACTCCATAAGGAAAGGGCAGTCATCGTTGGCAGGGTGAAGAATATTTCCGAATCCGTGGCTTTCTTCAATGACGGTTGCGGCGGCTTCAGCAGTGAGAATGAGATCTGCCTGAATAATGCGCATCGCAGCTTCAGGGATGAGGACTTCGCGAATGAGCATCTCGTAGGTGAGAGGGTAGAAGTCGGAGAGGTCAAAGCTGTCGGGGAACATGAAATGTAAGGTGTAGTCGAAGATCTGATACCCGCGCTCGCCATAACTGTGAGTACAACATTTAGCATGATAGATAACAACAAGCAGGCAAAGAAAATCAACTTACTAGCCTACTCCTTGCCGAGCGAGGCGGTCGGTCGCGTCGTATTGTGCGCCAATAGACTGCAGCTTTGTTGTTTTGCCTTTGTAGTGTTGTCGGGCAGCGAGAAAGAAAACGCTCTGTGTGATGTCCTTGCAGAGTAGACGCAAGGCTGGGCCAAGGTACAAGAGGCGGCGAAATAAACCTCCAAAGTTCGGATGAAGTGGCCATCCAGCAGCCATAGCGTTTGGAAGATGGTCGCGTTCGAAACGATGGCGCTTGCAGTAGTCCACCGTCATGGTAATAAGTGGTGTACGGCGATGGTGGGCATTTTCCGGTAAGGGATCATCCCACGACAACGCAAATAGCTTCTCGCCCATGGCCATTAAGGTTTCGCTCTGGACAGCAGGGAGAAGCTCATCGCAATAGTTGCAAAGCAAAGCTGGGTCGAATACGTGAGGCTCTGGTTCAGCGAAATTAAAGTCGAAGTCCCAATTAGCAGGCAGCTCGAGAGCGGGCGGAAAGATGGGAGAGCCAAGCGGCGAGGGGAGAGGGAGTAAGGAAGAGGAAGAGGCCGTCTGTGTGATGTCCGATGCTGGAAGTTGAAGAGGGTCAGACAAAGGGGAATTAATAACAGCGCGCTGGCGATCAAGGGGATCCGAGTGATAATAGAGCCCAAATTCGGTGCTGGTGAAAAGAATTTGGACGGCTTCATCGTGCTCGATGTTCAAATCTGCTGAGATCAGAACAACAAGTGCCTCGGGAACGAGGACTTGCTCAAGAAGTGCGTCCCGCGACATTGGGGAAAAATCCACCGACAGGATTGTACCTGTGGGGAACTTGTCGCCGACTGCGTGGAAGATGGTGTGGTACCCTATTTCCCCGAAGCTAAAATTTGTGTCAGTGTCTTGGAATCGGTGAATAGAAAAACAACATACTATCCAGTCGCCTTCTTGAATCTACCAGCCAAGGCATCCACAAAAAAATCGCTCTCCTTGATCTCTTCAAGAAGATCATGCAGTGTTGGTAAAACCTCCACCTCAACTCGGCCACGCAAAGAGCTATAATCTATCTTCTCTGGCCAACCAGCTGCCCGTGCAGCGGGAAGAAGACGCGAGTCGAGCTCATGCTGCCGACAGTAAGGAGCATATATATGAGGCAAATGAGCAGTTCGATGATTGAGATTTTGTGGAGTGGGCGAGGATTGAGTGAGGGAAAGGATGTCGGCCATGATTTGGTCTAGTTTCAGCGACGGACGAACAGTGATCTCCGCATCACAGAAGTTGCATAATTCGATGGTGATGGGTGCTGGCAGAAGTAAGGGAGGAATCGGATTAGATTGTTGATCGGAAGACTCGGGGGATTGTAAAGCATTGGATGTCGGCACCGAAGCCTCCGCCTCAACATCAGGCTCAACAAGCAGATGTCCTCGACTGTGTGCGCGAACTGCATCAACGAAGTGCTGCCACGACCCGGTGTGTTTCCGCCCAGCTTTGAGGCAACTATCCTTCACAGCAGCCGGAGCCGCAGTCCAGAATTTCCTCCAGTGCGTCACGGTGGTGTGCCTGAACGTGGATCCCGGAAATAGCTCATCCCATAAGCCAGGTATGCTAACTTTATTCCGCCCGTACTTGTCCTTCGCCTGGTTATATTTGGCCCAAGCAGCCTCGTGCTCGCAGATGTAGTAGCCTCCGGGCCAAGTCTTGGCTTGAGGCTCGGACATGGTGGACGTGGAAGTTGAGGCAAAAGCGCCAGCGGCGGTAGTGGGAGGAAGTGAAGTGGGTGTAGGTGGAGGAGACGCATCAATAACAATGGCAGATTTGACGCCAATCGCATCGAATTTGGCGCCAATCGTGTCCTCCATGTGCGTGCGTTTCTTGGGTGGAGAGACGAGATCATCGAGCTTGCGCTTGATAGTGCGCGTTTGCTGGACGAGAAGTTCCTCAATGCCTGGGCATTCACCCAGCTCGAGTTCAACAAGGAGGTTTGGACGAATCCGGATGATGGTTGGGCGGGATTTATCGACAAGAAAGACAGCAGTGGCCTGGAGGGTCTTCCAGGAACACTCCGCGTAGGTGTAGATATCCATCCACGAGTTGTCAGTCATTCCGAGGCCTTGCAGTAGTGGGGTCGAGGACAACTGCATCTTGGGATAGTGTGTGACCGCATGCCCAAGTTTAGTTGGGAGTTTTCCGCTCTGCGGAAAGAAATATGAATACAAATAGCACATGTTTGGAACGACAACTCACGGTGTGATAAAAAAAGAAATCACAAGACTGCTGCTCGAGTTTCTCGAGCCTTTGCCGCGCTGCTTTGGGATCAGGGCCCTTCTCATTCAGAACTACCTGGCGCTGGTTGACCCAAGAATTGGACATCGGTTGTGCTAAGCTGCGAGGGCGCGCAGCTGCTGTTCCCCGGCCGCGGGCAACTGGATTTCCGCGTCCCGCACCATGGGCATGAGGAGGTTGGGCAGGATGGATGGTAGGCGGGATGGGAACGGGAGCGGGAACTGGAGGAGGTTGAATGGGAGCTGCTGCTGCCGGTGGAGCAGGGGCACGCGCATCAAGAATAAGACGCCCAACCACCGCGAGAACTTTGTGCACCTTGCAATAATCTCGATACGTCTGCTGCTGAGCTGCAAGTTCCCCGGAGCGAATACAGCATGTTTTGCATTGAAGCGCAATGCACTGCCTCGCTCCTTGCTTACGTTCACCGGCCTTGGTGGAACAGCCGGCTTGACACAGCACAGGACCCGCCGGAATCTCGTGCTCAGGTGGAGGGCGGAACCGCAAAGGGGCATTTGCTGATTCGTCGGGAATGGGAGTCCCAGCTTGACGGCAATGATAACGTACTAAGAGATGTTGTGCATCCGAAAAAATATACGCGTCTGTATGGTAATGGGACTTGAAACACGATACACACTAAAGTTGTGTCAGTGCATCGCTATTTTCGATGAATCAAGTATAACTTACCGACTGGGTAATTTTGCCACGGCAGTGCGGCTTATTGCTACCTTCATGAACACGAAGTACTCCCATGCGGGAGTGACAATCTGCACAGATGTGTAGAACCTTGATAGGTGGGTCTTGTCCGTGAGCTGCTGGATCCATACTCGAGATAGAGAAAAAGAAAGATAGTAATTGGATTTAGCAGTCTTAAATACATGCACTGTGCCAAAGCGTAGTAGAAACAGCACAATAAATGGCCCAAAGCAGGAAGTTCAAAGCAGAGCCCAAGAGCAGAAACCTTGACGATTGTCCAGGCTAAATCCGCGCCATTGGCAGTCCAAGCAGCGCATCAAGATTCAAAGCGTCCAGTCGCAAGCACTTGGTAGAGTCCGCCGTTGCTCAAGGAGTTGGCCAGCAATGGTAGAGTGTGCTGAAATGAGGGACTGGCTGGTGTATTGAGGATGCGCGACTGGGGAATCAAAGCGCGTGGCAGTAGCCAGTACGTGTAGGAGCATCAGGCAGTTGTTTGTACATATTAGACCACGAGTCGGGTCGGGTCGCCACAGCATGTGTCAGCGGGTCGGGGCGGGTCGGGTCAGACCCGACCCGGCTCCCCCGTGGATCCGACGATCTGAACGAGACAGTTCATTTCTGATAAAGGATAACCAGGACGAAGATTGATTCGCCCTAGCAAGCCGACATGAGGAAAAAAAGTATCTTAAGTGATGAGAGAGTTGAATAATGCGTACCTTGGTGTGCTCTGAGGCTGATTCGTGGAACTTCGAGTTCTGGGTGTGGGACGCCACTCGGGGCGAAATATAAGTCCGGCGTCCGGTCTAGCAAGCAGACATAAGTAACCCAGTACCTCGAACGGTGAGTGCAAATTGTGCGCACGCTGCCGCGTCAGCTTCAGCAGCCGTGAGAGCAGCCGTCACGAGAGAAATCAGAACTTCGTCTCTTGGGTCAATTGTATGGGCGGACATGCTGGAACGAATTCGCCTAGGTAATAAGCTAGGATCTTGCAGATACTGTTTATATAGACGCACCTTGATGCCGAGAGAACACCATACTTTCCGATATCACCGCAGGAAAGCCATCACGTCCAGATATAACCCTGCACTCTGACGCTGAGACAGTAAGAGACAGTCCAGACTTTCGGATCTCACCCCAAATAAAAAGAATTCGGCGCGATCCGCTGAGCTGGCTCTTGGCGCCGGCGGCTTCGATTCTGATTCTGGTTATATGCCGCTGCTCCACATACTTAGTATGCTTGCAAATCTGCGCAGACTCTGGATAATAATATAGCAGGTACTAAGAGGCCCAGGTACTTCCGCTCGTATTTCACCGAGTTAGCATTAAGCGTCAAGGCATTGAACGGGACCCAGTTATATCGCTTATCGATTGATTCATCGGCGAATAAAATCTGAAAGCGGTGAAGCCTCAAGACAAAGAGGAAGGACGAACTTATCATGAAGAGTTCGAGCTGTTGCATGACTGTGGATAAAGATAAACGGGAACTTGCCAGATCCGCGAGGCTGGGGCGAGGTAGCAAGGGTTCAGGGTATCGGGCGTGCAAGGGTTCAGTTGATTTGGTAATAATTTGCTTTTCGTTAGTTCATTCTTCATGTCGTGTGAAAGGCAAGTCCACCATGACAAGAATCAATCGATGACCAGATTCTGGCGCTACCGATCGCAGTCACGCCGCAATAGGAATATTCCGACCAGCAGGAAAGTGGAAGAAAAAGTGTAAGTTTCCGAGGTCGCATGCGGGCACGAGGAATGTCTTGTCGGCTATAGACAACTCGGTGGGTTGGGTGGGGAAAGGAGTTAAGGAGAAACGGAAGCGGGCCGAGTCGTCACGACTCGACGCTATCTTATCGCCACGTCGCAGCAGGGCAGACCGGCGCATTTATTGATTTCGGTACACCCAGCAAGTACAGCGGCCGCGACACGGCTCACCCCAGCGAAGGAATGAATAGAATAGAAATAGGAACTCACATGCGATCCAGGCACTCGCAAGGATTAATATTTGCTTGAATTTGAAATCGAATTCGAGTTTGCCCTAACCGCGCAAGTCAGCATCGGATGGGCGAAACGCAAGGAAAGGGAAAGAAAAGAAAAAAGAGGAGAGGGGGTAGCAAGGGAGACGAAGGACAAGCGGGAGAACCGACGTGCGCACACCACGCACCACACGCCACACGCCGAGTCCTGCACCCGGACCCATGCACACACCCCACCCGTACCTTCACCCTCTCGCGCGCCGCAGCTCCCGGCCTCTTCCCTGCATCTTGCCTCCTCCACATCGCATCGCCGGCTGGTGTGGGCGGCGAAATGAAGAAGGGCCAGCGCGCACGATATAATACGTATACACTCGCCCTCCCCTCTCCCAATCGCACCCTCACCACGCCCCCCTCGTCCGCGTCCTAGCTCGCGTCCGTATCTCCGCGCTCTCACCACGACTCGAACGCACACACGCGCCGTCGGTATAGCCCGCCGCACCCACCCCCACCCCGTCATGCGGTAGGTGCAGGCTGAGTAGCCTATATGTACGCGCGCCGTCCTCGTTCGTACACCGGTGCGCGCACGAGCCGACCGACACCTGAACCACTCGTCCGAATCGTCTCATCCTCCCTCGGCGACGCACAAGATTAAGGAAACGAAAAAGCAGGAAGAAACAGATGCAGATGCCGATGTGCGGAAGGACGCACCGAGACTCAATGATGATATATTATGATTATGAGGATAAACCTCGTCGGGACTCTTTGGAGGGGCAGCGGGAAACCGTTGACAGGCTCTGAGGAATGCATCCTGTGTATTAATAGGCCAGATGCCGAGTTAGGTGGAGGCACGTCTACTCACCGCCTCCGACGCCGTTCTATCGATAGCGATAGGGTGGACACGGACAGCGAAATGACCAGGAGGGGGGACTAGCGGGCGGAGGCGACGGCGCCCCTCTGCGTTCAAGGTCTTCGCTACGCGCCAGTCGTACCCGTCTCCATTTTCGTCTGCGGCCGACCACGCACCATCCGTGCCACTTCCGTTCTCGCTCGCACACCCAACGCACACACACCGCCACGGCCACTTCTTTCTTCGCCAACTCGAATCGCGTCCGCGTGCGCTCTCATCCGCCGACCGTGGCTCGCTCCCACCCGTCCACCTCAAATAGGGCGCGGCTCTGTCCTCCATGCGCAGAGTACTCTTCCTCTGCCTCTGCGCGCTCTCCATCTGTCCGCGCGCATGCCCGCTCCCCGTCCTCCCTCCGCCTAAGCCCTTGCCTCTTTCGCAATAAGCCGACCATTCGCCCTTCCCACCCCCCTCCTCGCCGACGTCGACGCACAAGAAACGAAAAGGGAGGAAAGACGTGGGAGGGAGCACACGCACCGACCAGCGCATCCCGTCTTGGCTCAGAATGCGGCAGCAAGCTACGAATGTAGTTTTGTCGATGAATAAGTTAGTTAGGTGGGGAAAAGACCGAAAGGCAGTCGATGAGAACGGCCGAAAGAGAGAGGGGAGAGGACACAGAGCGCACAAACAGAACTGCGGAATAAAGGTGAAGCAATAAAGAGGGACGAAGGATGAAATCGAGGGAGCACGACGTTGAGTCGAATCGAGAACACGGCGTCGATTGTGACTTGATTGGACAGTGGTGATTTGGTGCGGTCGGCTCGGGGGTATCCGCCACCACACCATATACATCCGCGTGTGCGCCCTCCCGCTCATGCCCTCGCCCTCGCACCAACACTTTCGCGGCCTCTTCCACATCTCAGACTGCCCGTATACCCGCGCGCCGTCCACATAACCATGCCCGCCGCGTCTCATTGCACCCTCATCGCGGATCCATCCTCAGTGCGGTCAGCGTACTCGGCGCGCAGCTGTTGTCGTTCTCGTATCCGAGTCGGTGTCAAAAGCGACTGGGTGGAGCGGGTGCGTCGCGCAAAAAAGTGTTCAGGACAGGAGATGTGACGACGTGATGTCACACCGCAAGGGCCTTCGTCTCACCGGGATTGACGAGACCTGTCCTGCGTGCACATTCGCAAACAGTGCACATTGCGATGAAACCATGCACATTCGCTCAAACAGTCAAGGGGGTGCGGAAAATGAAATTTTGGAACATATGCTAAAATAGGGGTGCTCAATTCTTGACTTTTTTGCCCACTTTAAATCTGCCCATGTTTTTATTTGTGCGAAATAAATAAAAATTTGAAGCTCCGCGCGATGGCGACATCAACTGCCGTCGTTACCCGATTTGGAATGATAAGCTACATGCCCCCCACCACAAAGACAGAGACACAAAACGACCTCCTGCTCATCTCAGAGAGTCTCCTGGGTGCATCCTTACTGCTTGATAGTGATCGGTCGCGTCACAGCTCGATAATTATCGCGAGGTAAGCTGCCAAAACGCGTGTCATTGAGGTAATTGCATGCCAGGAAGAAAGAACTGGCATATGTGAAAATATTGAGAGTCCAGTGAATGGAAGAGCGTGTCGACACAGCGGCAGAAGACAGCGAAGGAATTATCGAGGCAGTGTCTGTCAGATACGTAACTACGGCCGTTGATGCCGCCATCGCGCGGAGCTTCAAATCTTTATTTATTTCGAACAAATAAAAACACGGGCAGATTTAAAGTGGGCAAAAAAGTTAAGAATTGAGCACCCCTAATGGGGTCTGGCAATCCAAATCTTGAGTCCAAAAGCCTGGTCAACGGTTTAAAAGATATGGGCACTTTTATCACTTACCCTTTTGGGTGGTTACCATATAAGGGAATAATATGACGTCATTATTACGTGGTTGGTTGGGTCGGCGACTTTTAAAAAAAAGTTGCGCGGATTGAGCAAATTTGTTGAAAAAAAAAATGAAAGAAAAATACTTATTTTTTTGGAGACAAAAGTCCCCATATCTTTTGAACCATCGATCTGGCAAACTTTTGGACTTCAAATTCAGATTGCCAGACCTCATTCAAGGCCTAAATCAGCGTGATATACTTTTCTCACAAAAAAGAACCCCTTGCAAACAGTACACTTTAACCATGAATATTAATGTGCACGTTTCGTACATTGGGGTTGATTTCATGTGTCATTTTGAGGGGCTAAGCTAAATTACAACTGCGACGGCTCAGTGAGGCAGGAGTGGAACAAGTTTCGACCTAAAATGAGTGGGTGCCAATGTTCAAGTTGAGCGTCTAGAGGACATCTCTGGAAATGAACATTGAGGGAAAGGTTTTTGTGAGAATAAAATAGCATTGACACGACAACAGAACTAGGACTACGAAGGAAAGACCTGAAATGTTGAAAAACTAGGGGATGGAGGGGGGGGGGGAGGGCGGGGGGAGTGGCCTTCAATGTATACACCATTCTAAGAGAGAAAGGATGTGGTTGGCACCAATTTCAATGGGGAAATCAATAGGGGAAGATGGAAGGGAGTAATGGTGAAAGGCCGGATTTTGCAAGTAAGTAAGTAAGCACCAAAGAAAAACACCTACAATTTGAGTGCAGTGGCATAGTGTTCAATATCCACCGCCACAACACCGTTCATCTGGCACATCCTTGCCCATGGGGGCCATGCCGCCCCCTTCCCTGCGCATCTGAGACAAAAAAGAACACACCTGCGCCAAAATTAAATATCTATTGGGGATTCCTGGTCCGTTGTCCCTCAGAGTGTCGTCCAATGGGTCAAACTGTTGGCGGGATTCAGCTGCAGCGGTGGCAGTGGTCGGGGTCGTGGTCGGGAAGAAAGAGGCAGGTGCGTCAACGGAAGTGCTGATGATCCTCGCTCAATCGCGACTTGTACGAAAGCAGTAAGTGCCCTCTTTGAAGTCAAACAGTGCACATTGATCGGAATGTGCACTGTTTGTGAATCTGCATGCAGGTGCCAATCTGTTGCATATCATTCAATATTCTTGCTGGCTCTGTGAATATCTTGCTGGATGCCACCATTCTCAGCTGGTCCCTTATCTCAATCGGCAAGGTAGGCATGCCGCTGTGGCTTCTTTCCATCATTTGCCTGGAATTCAAGTTTCCACATAGGGCAATTAATTGGAATGGTTAACATCACTCCCAATAACTCCGCCATGCTGTCTTCTGTTCGCGAGTTTCCATCTGAAATCCAAGAAGTTGACATCGAAGATGCGCACTGTAAGATATCTGCAACATCCAGTTACGGTATGCACTAGAGATAATCCCAATACACAGCTTTGTCTGGGCCCTATCGTCCTACTTCTTCTTCGCCCATCTTTTCAGATATGTCCAGCACGATGCCAACCATTTCGGAAACCCGGAACAGATGGCCAAATGGAAGATTCCGCCACTTGTTTCTTCCTCAGCAGGTAACAGATATGGACCAGCTCGCCATCAATTGGGTTTGCGAGCTCCTTCCGGAGGTTCACAAATGGCTTTAACGTGGGAAAGGGGGAAAGAAATTCGGCGCAAATGCATGGGCATTCTAGAATGCAGCTCCGACTTCTGCTCGATCAACTTGCAATGTGCTCCTGCTGCTCGGGGTGTTGACCTTTATAGGCAGCTCCAGAAGTCATGTTTCTGTGGTGAAAGAATTCGCCTTCACTCGTGTGGAATTGAGTCCTCAACCTACCTATTTCGCGGTGGAGCCTTCTTCATCAATTTGGGGGTGCACACTCACATGCAATACATGCACTCTCTTGTATAACGCCCGCAGGAATCCTTCGAGTTCCAAGAATATATGATGAAGCCAATCTCACCTGGTGCTTCCCCTACACACCAGGTGTGTTTCACTCCTCTTTTCCTTCCCAATTTGCTCAACATGACTAGCAAACATCGTCGCCCACCTCAGACTCCAGTGAATCCGAATGGGCTGGCTTTAAGGGCAACCTCAGCTCGGCGCAGGAGCGCCGGAACTAGCGGGAGAATCCGAAGTAAACTCAATTCATGGTACTTAATACAGAGTTCTAGAATAGGCACCTAGTGGGAGAATCCGAAGAGAAGAAAGGATGAGGATTCCCATGCTAGGCGAGGTTTTTATAGGTACTAGCCAGTAGCACGTGTCCGAAGTGATCGGCAGTGGTCCCGAGCTTGATCGCATAGCACGTTCCAGTGTGAGCGACCGGACAAAGGGGGACAAAGGGGAACGGAGTCCGGAGGGACGGGGGACGACGTTCCGGGCGAAGGCGCAGCCTGAGGTTCTGGACGGAAGGCCGGACGGGCCGGTGAGGCCGGCGAGGCCGGATGGTCGGGCGAGGTTGGACGCGGAAGGGGCGCTGGACGAAGCATCGGACAAGGCAGTGGGGCAGTGCAATGGGCCGGAGCTGGATGGACAGACGGATGGACAGACGGACGGGGGGTTCCCCTGACATCACCCCCCCCTTGGAATGCGGTGTCCCGACGCATGAACCAGACGTGGGCGTCGCGCTTCTGGAATGAGAGTGAGTTGAATGCGGCAGAGGTGATCCGGCGCAGGGCGTTGGGGTAGCGGCGATAATAGGCGTTGATGGCGCCTTTGGCGAAGACTTCGGAGTGCTTTACCCATTTATTGTGTTCCAGGCCGTAGCCTTTCCACCGCACCATGTACCAGAGGCTGCCGTAACGGACCTTCGCTTCTAGGATCTCCTCGACCTCCCATTGAACGTCATGGTCCATCTGGAGGACGGGCGGGGGTTCGTCGTTCTGAGGGCGTCCGGGGAATGGGTCCGGTTCCACGAGTTGAAGTTTTACCACCGGGAAGACCGGGTGGAGCTGGGAGTACCGCGGGGGAAGCTCGAGCTTGTATGCCCCATTTCCGACAACCTTCACGACTTTGAAGGGGCCGAGACGTTTGTCCACGAATTTAACGGACGGACGGGTCGTCCGGATGTCGGAGGTGTCCAGCCAGACTCGGTCGCCTACTTTGATCTCCGGGGCGGGCGTGCATCGGCGATCGTAGTACAGCTTGAACTTGTCCTTGGCTTTAATGAGCGCTGCTTTGGCTTCCGAAACTCCGGATGCGATCCAGTCCCGGAACTCGTTCGCGGACTCCACGGTTGAGTGCAATCCGTTGGGCTCGAACCCCATTCAGGGGAGCCTCCCGGTGTCCATCATGAACGGGACTTGTTGCATTGAGGAGTGGACGTGGTTGTTGTACGCGAACTCCGCGGCCGGAAGGAGCTCGTCCCAGTCGTCCTGTTTGTAGTTCGTGAAGATCCGGACGAACTGCTCGAGCTCCTGATTGACACGCTCAGTCTGGCCGTTGGTTTGCGGGTGGTAGGTGGTGGAGGTCGCCGGCTCTATCCCGATGAGGCGCCACAGCTCCGTGGTGAACTCTGCGACGAACTGCGGTCCTCAGTTGGAGATATATTTCCGGGGGGTTCTGTGGTGCCTCCAGACGTTCCAGTAATAGAGCCGAGTGGCCCCGACTGCGCCAAGGCCGGTGTGGCACTCATTGAAGTGGGCCTGCTTACCCAGGACGTCGACCACGACCATGACCGCGTCGAACCCGTGCACATCCGGGAGCTCGACGATGAAGTCCACTGAGACGGTGTCCCAGCGTTCTTCCGGAATCTCGGCCGGGTGGAGCTCTCCGTGGGGTAGCTTCCGGAGTGCCTTTGTCCAGTTGCACGGGTTGCAGGTCTGGACGTATGGGCCGATGTGACGGGACAGCTGGGGCCACCAGTAATTCCGGGCGATGAGCTCGAGGGTTTTGAAGCGCCCAGCGTGTCCGGCGACCCGAGTGTCTCGTGGTGTAAGGCAATGATCCGGCATCGGAGGTCCTTATTCTGCGGTACAACAATCTTACCGCAGTAGTGAAGGAGCCCTTCCGCAATACACCACTCGGACGACCGGGGGGAGCGAACATTCCGGTTCTTGAGGAGTTCCTGCGCGACAAGCGCAACGGGGTCCTCAAGGTCCGGTTCACCCGCAAAGGCCTCCCAAACGTCACGAAGGAGGGGAACCTCGGGCCCGGTAACCAAGATGCCTTCCAGCGCACGGACGTGGAACAAGTCCGGGCAAAGAAGGGTGATGTCCGTGTTGTCCGAGCCTACTCCGTGGTCC
Source organism: Mycena galopus ATCC 62051 (assembly GCA_014925785.1). Taxonomy (NCBI): domain Eukaryota; kingdom Fungi; phylum Basidiomycota; class Agaricomycetes; order Agaricales; family Mycenaceae; genus Mycena; species Mycena galopus. The sequence goes on along the minus strand of WIQG01000603.1, from coordinate 13,268 downwards.
GGGCGACAGGACAGCGCGTCCGGACGACCCATGAGGCGGCCGGGCTGGTGGTGGAGTGTGAAGTCGAACCAGGACAGGTACAGGGACCACCGCGCTTGTCTCCGGTTCAAGTTCTGCGCCTTCTGGAAGTACTCCAGGTTTTGTGATCCGTCCAGATCTCGACCGAATGCTGCGTACCTTCAAGGAAGTGTCGCCACTCCTCTAGGGCTCGGATGATCACGAGCATTTCCTTATCGTGGATCTCGTAGTTGCGCTGGACGTCACTCAGACTCTTGGAGTAGAACACGACCGGATGCCACTTTCCGTCTGCATCCGGCTGAGACAGGACGGCCCCGGTAGCGTAGTCGGAGCTATCCGCCTCGACCTGGTGCGGATGTGACTCGTCCGGCAGGACCAGGACAGGCTCCGCGGTTACCGCATCCTTGTGGGCTTGGAAAGCGGCAGCCACGGAAGCGGTCCAGGTCCACGCTACGCTCTTCTTTGTGAGGTTGAAGAGGGGCCGCGCAATGTCCGAGAACGCCGAGATGAACCTCCGGTAGAAGTTCGTGAAGCCAAGGAACTGCTGCACGTCCTTCTTGTTCTCTGGAGCGGGCCAGGCGGCGACTCCAGCGACCTTGACTGGGTCCATCTCGACGTGGTTGTGCAAGATGATGACGCCAAGGTACTCGATCAATGACTTCTCGAGCTCGCACTTCTCCGGCCGGAGGTAAAGCTTGTGCGCCCAGAGCCGTCGGAGAACTTCTCGGACAATCTCCCGGTGGCATGCGAGGTCAGAGTGAGCGATGAGGATGTAGTCGAGATATACCATGACGTCTCCGGACAGGATGAGGTCCTGGAAGATGTCGTTCATCATTGTCTGGAATGTGGCCAGAGAGTTGGTGAGGCCGAAGTACATCACCAGTGGCTCAAAGAGCCCTCGGTTGGTTGGTAGAGAACGCGGCCTTCCACTTGTCACCTCCCCGGATCCGGACGTTGTTGAAGCCCCACCGGATGTCGAGTTTCGTGAAGAACCGAGCTCCCTTCAGGCGGTTAATGAGGTCGTTAATCAACGGGAGCGGGTATCAGTTCTTTACAGTCATCGCATTGAGTGCCCGATAGTCCTGGACAAACCAGAGGCTTCCGTCCTTCTTTTTGATGAAGAAGACCAGAGACGCCATCGGGGACTTGGACAGGCAGATCCGTCTGGTGCTCAACCCATCCTTGATGAACGGGTCGAGTTCCTTTTGTTCGAGGGGGGAGATCGGGTAGACCTTGCAGTTGGCCGGTTTCGCGTCTGGGACAAGTTCGATGGCGTGGTCCCATGTCCGGCGTTCCGGCAGCGTCGAACGATTCCTTGTCGAAAATGTCGGAGAAATCTTCGACCCAGGCCGGAACCGAAGTCCCAGGCAGGGCCGAGTTCCGGGCGAAGGCCTCTGCGAGCCGATGAGAAACGGTGCTGCTAGCACAGATTTCTTCGGCCAGAGCGAACATGGTGTAGAGGATCCGGTCGCCGTCCTCGAGCTCGTCATCGCCGTTGTCGTTGTCATTGTCCGGGTCCGGAATGAGGTCCGGAAAGTCGTCTCTGTTGTCGTCCGGATTGTACCTGTCGTCTCCACACCACTCCTCCGAGTCGATGGCACAGATAGATGGAACGGGACCTTCGCAGAGCTGCTGGAGGATCACGGCGGAGATCTTCGCGCTGCGACAGACAGCATGGAGCTCATCCCGCAAGTGCTGCAACTGGTCGGGCAGCAGGTCATCTGGACTTCCTTGGTCTTCCCGTCAATCTCCGGGTTGTGCTTCTGGAGCCAGGAGTAACCGAGGATGACATGCTGCTTTCCGAGCTGCGTTACCGCGAGTTGGATGCGTTCGGAGTGCCCTTTGTAGTTGATGACCATATCGACTACGCCGGAAATGCCTCCGGACCCATTGGGGGTACCGTCAACGTTGAGGACCGGAATGGGCTGAGAGAGCTTCCAGATGGGAAGGTTACGGGAGATCACGTACTCCGAGTCGATGAAGTCTCCGGTCGCTCCGCAGTCGACCAGACCCTTCATGGACATCGTAGCCGCAGTCTCCACTGATTGCATCTCCAACGGAATGTGCAGGGAGTTCCGGCCCTCAACGGAATCAATAACGTACCGCCGGGGTAGTTTGCGCTCCCACCTTGGGCGGCGGATGCAGGGAATGGAAGAAGGGGGTTCTGTCTCTGCCTCCGGGGCGGGAATAGGGGGCTCCGGCTCGGGGGTGGAAGCCAGAAGGGGGGGTGCGTCTTTCGTTTCAACTGCTGATTTATTGGGTATATCTTTGTACAAGCAGGAGTAACGATTGGGAGACACAACCGAGGGTGCACTGCTCACTCGACCATGCCCAGAAAACCCTCCGTCTCTGCGCCTCCTGCTTCCGGCTCGGTCGGGAGCCCAGCGGTGGTGGAGAGGCATGCGAAGAGCCGAGGGAGTTGGGCAGTCTCGAGCGAGGTGTCCAGCTGCACCGCAACGGAAGCAAGCGCGGGGCGTGAAGCGCGCGTGGGTCTGGTCGACATCCATTGGGATGCTAGGCGGAAGGGCAGGTGCCAGTGCGGCTTTAGGAGCGGGCGTGAAGGAGGGGACTGGGAGGAACATCCCAGTGCGGGGGCGTGCGGCCGGAGCCGGGGCGCGAGTCAGGGGTGCTCTCGCTCGGACATGGGCGAGGGCGTCATACTGGCGGAAGGCGTGGAGATGCCATCCGGCATAGTCCAACACTGGAGCGGTCCCGGACGTGGTGATCGCTGTGTTAATCCGCGGATTGAGCCCTGCGCAGTACTTGGTGACGCGGACGAGCGGGTCTGTGTATCCGGCCGTGGCAGCGAGTTCCTTGAAGTTGTCTGTGTACCGGTAGACATCGCGGGAGCCCTGGTAGTAGCTGTGGGTTTCCAGCCAGAGGAGAGCTTGGTCTTGCTCGTTTTCCTCTACGAACCGGAGCCAGAACTCGGACTCGAATTCCGCCCAGGACAGGAACGGAAACGGAACAATTGCGGACTGTCGTTCAGCCCATCGTCCGGCTGCATCTCGCGCCATAAAGGACATGGCATACCGCACGAGTTTTTCCTCAATGACCTGTCCATGGACCATGAAGGCTTCCGGAACCAGTCGGAGGTATGTGAGGACGGAGTGGAGGAACATCCGCCCGTGTGTCCGGTCGCCGTCGAAAATGGCCGGGGGGTTCGGTCGGAGAACTGATTTTGCTGCGGGGGTGAGGGTGGTGAAGTCTGGACCCGCCGCCAGAGCTGGAGTGGCAGGGACGGGGGCAGTCGCGGGTGGATTTTGGCTATTGTGTAAAACGCGGAGGAGTAAGGTTTCGATGTTCGCGAGAGAGCCTTCAACTGCTGTCAGTCGGGTCTTGGGGTCGGAAGCCGGGTCCGGGATGTAAACATCCGGGAGCTCGGGTTGCATGGACCCGTTTCCGGGTGTCGGGGCGTCCATCAAGGAGGAGGGGTCGAGATTGGAAGTGGGGGAGGCCGGAGCACTAGTGTAGCGGTCCGAGTCCGAGTCTACACCGAACTTCGCAATCTTGACCAGTTGATCCCTTAGATCCTTTCTTCTGCTGTAAGGGCAACCTCAGCTCGGCGCGGGAGCGCGGGAACTAGCGGGAGAATCCGAAGTAAACTCAATTCATGGTAGTAAATACAGAGTTCTAGAATACACACCTAGCGGGAGAATCCAAAGAGAAGAAAGGATGAGGATTCCCACGCTAGGCGAAGTTTTTATAGGTACTAGCCAGTAGCACGTGTCCGAAGTGATTGGCAGTGGTCCCGAGCTTGATCGCATAGCACGTTCCAGTGTGAGCGACTGGACGAAGGGGGACGAAGGGGAACAGAGTCCGGAGGGACGGGGGACGACGTTCCGGACGAAGGTGCAGCCTGAGGTTCTGGACAGAAGGCCGGACAAGCAGGCAAGGCTGGACGGTCAGGCAAGGCGGGGGAGACAGGCGAGGCCGGACGGACGGGCGAGGCCGGACACGGAAGGGGCGTTGGACGAAGGATCAGACAAGGCAGTGGGGCAGTGCGATGGGCCGGAGCTGGACGGACAGACAGACAGACAGACAGACAGACAGACAGACAGACAGACGGGGGGTTCCCCTGACAATGGGTCTAAACCATGCCAAGCTAGGCTGCGGTGACCGATGCAGGTTGTCTCGGGATCTTTTGCATTGTCCATTCCTATTCAATTTCTCAATATGTTTTCGGCCATGGCTGCTGGATTGACTGAAGGCCTCGCTTCGTCCCCTGCTATGAATCTGATTAACATTTCACTCCTCGGAAATGCATTTCCTTTCTTCTAGATCTCTTCAATATCACTCTACGCACATTCAGCTTCCTTCAAAATACGCTCTCTTCGAAAATCGGCCCTCTTCAACTTGCCCACAATTCCTGCATGAATCAATGCTGCCCAGCTTGTGTTCTTGAACTCGGTCTTGGCCCGTCACACCTGCAATTCAAGGAATGAAGAATGCAGTTCCCATACTGTCCAACAAGTCAGGCCTTAGGTGCAGCGAAAGTTTCTGTGATCGCGGAATTGCTGGGACTGTTTCAACACGTGATTAACGTTTTTCTTTATTCCTTTGTTGCTGACATAGGCTTTCAACCTTTTTTTCTCACATTTGGAAATGTCAAGAAACTTTCTGGGTAACTGTGGACCACCTCCTGCAGCTGGGAATTGTCTTGCATTATATTTTGTATACCCACAAACAATGGTTTTCACTCCCGAAATTTCGTATTGCATCAGTTCTGGGGTGAAACAGAGGTCCATCTTGTACCGGTATGATTCTTCTCATAAATTTGAAGTCACAACTTTTTGCTGCTGCAAACACACCCACAAATAATTAGTTCTATGCAAAGGAAACAAATTGCAAGGAAGCAGCCTTTCCAAGAATGAAATAAAAATAACAGCTCTCAAAAGGACATCAAGCTCATGTGCTCAGGCAAGTTTTGCGGCCAAAAATAAATCACAGTACAGACAATAGACAGGTTGCGCACGAGCCACTGGAGCCACCTGGTAGCTCTCGGCCCGTGCGCAGAAATAGCAGGTGAGTGGCTTGAAATAGCCACCAACGAGCCACTGACGTCAGATTTTGGCGGTGGAGCCACCGGTTTGCGCACGGCAAAAATGCCACTAGGTGGCTCCGATGGCTCCTGCGCAACCTGTCTAATGAAAGGATCAATACTGTCTCAACGAGATTCGAACACACAACACATCACAGGATTTTGATTATGTTTGTGCACAGCCTCAGAAAGCTAATGAATCTTTCAGAATGTAATGAAAAAATGTAACAAAAGAAACACTGCCACTAGTAGGCATACAAAAACCTAATGAAAATAACACACAGCCACTATTTTCATTACGGACGGAAAAAGTTGACCGTAAAAAAATGAGGTCGCAAAATGATGGTCTCGAGATTCTATGAACGATTACTTCCGTACTTGTAACATTAAGCGTCTGCTTTGAGAACACTCAAATCGGGATGAGATCTAGGCTGAGCGCCCGCACGAAATTCCATCTGACCTCAGGACGCGGGTATCCCGGGGAGAAGTTGAACGAAATTTTCAGAAAGAGCTATACTGAGGCCGCTGCTGCTACTGATCGTGATTTAGTTCTGGAGTCCATTGCAGTCTGTTGCAATGAAACAATTTTGAGCCCCACCAAGTCCATATATTATATAGAGTCGCGCATTGACTCTGACAGTACTACTTGATTGTACACTCGCGGCAGTGTGGCAACCCCCACATCTTCCCGAAAATCCCGCACCGTCCAGGTCGGGCGTTTGGCATGTCTCCAAATTCCTGCCTTGCCGTAAATTCGGGATATTAACGGCAGCTCCGGAACACGGGACCCATATGGGAAACACAATATGCTAGATCCGACACTGATTTACGACGTCCACCGCGGCCAATATCAAATGATCCAGATTGTGGCGTGTGATGCGCAGCATTGTGGCAAATTGGAATCTGGATAGAACAAACTTCAGAAGTCTAATGTTTCCTGTGTCTCCTGTTCTCTGTCCATTCAGTGGGTACTTGTATTCGAAGGCAATTCGTTCCAATCCCTCATAGCTGTGCTTCTCGCCTTCTGCATCTGCCTTCGACTTCTCTATACATTTGGGCATGGCTGTTCAAGTTGGCGCTTCGTCGCAAACACTGTCAATAGATAAGCCCCCATCGAAACAAGGCAGAGCCGTGACCACTGTTAAGCGTTCAAGGACGCTGGATTCAGCGCTTATTCAACTCTGCATCACCCATGTCGTCTGGCCCGAGCGTTATGGTTTCTGGAGCTTTGAACTTACTCCAAGGCCTATCTAGTGGATCCAACATCCCTGCCCCGCAACCTCTAGTAAACGTTGCTGTGCGCATATACACGTCTGCGGAAGTAAGCACCGTCTGGGTCCTGGTAGTATTATCTTGCTGAGATACTTTCAGGGGGCGAAGACCAACAAACGCAAGGCGAAAAAGTTGTCAGAAGAGGTCAGCAATTCTGTCAATCAGATATCAAACGGCTAGGAGAAAATGCTGCCATTGCCGCAGCATTGCTGCAGCACCGCAGCTGTCCTAAATTATGACTAGACATCAAAATTAGTGTTCCTTCAAGCTCCATCAGGTTCTTAGAGCATAGAAATCCTCAGCAATGACTTGTAATCTTTCAATAGAGTGCTGTTGGTTGATATTATGATACTAGATTATTTCGTTCAATTTGACAGTCACGTGTCACACACACCCCTGTCAATTGCGAACTTTGGTTGAGGTCACGCATCATGCAGGCGAGTGTCAAATTGTTTACACTGGGGACAAAGTGCAATATAAAGGCCAATTATATTGCAAGGATATGCTCAGTACATTCCAAATATACAGTAGGGGTGCTCAATTCATTGATCAGTTCGTGCGGTTCATAAATTTAATAAAATTATATTCGTTGTTTGTTTGTGTAAACAAAGCCAAATCAAAACCTGCTGCCCTTGTGGACTCTTCCACCACGTTCCACACACGTGCTCTGCATCCAATCCATGTTCTATTTCAAGTTATGAGTACCCACATCACTCAGATTCTTGCGCTCATGGCGATCAATTAAAGTTCTTGCTCTTACAGACCACCCAGACCACCCAGACCACGCATGCGCAGGCACACAGAGAAAAAATCAGTTGACTTCAGTATCTGGTTGTAAGGTCCCCTAGACTTGGGGGATGCCATCTCCTCGGCACTTGCTCAGCGCAGAAAGCTCATGCCATCATCTGTGATACAAGCTTCTCATTCACCTAGATTAGTGAATAGATCAAGATTAGGATTATTATCAAGTGTAAGGGGGCTGGAGCTGTAAGAAGCCCCTTTGCCATGTGGAGAGCATCTGATTGAGTCTGCGCTTTCGTAGGTCGCGGCAAGATTGCGACTTTTCGCCCTTGTGTTTCCTTAAAGGGAATTACTCTTTTAGGGAATCTGCCGAGCGGCAGTCACGGCAGTTTTCGGCAGCAAGCAAGCAAGCAAAATGCAAGGAAGTCATGTAACACACTATAATGAACATGTAGTAGGTTCAAATTGAATGGAAATAAAGGTGCACCCCCGAATGTGCAATTCAAAGTAATTGGGTTACAGTAGATACTGGTACAATTTTCTTGCGAATGGTACTAGTAGGGTGGCACGCATGGCAAAGGGATGTATGGAAATATCATGTAAGGAGAAATAGAATGAGATGTATATATGTATAGAATGAGCGCTCGCTGGTGGGACAGGGAACCCGGAAGAAGATGAGCAGAGCTGAAGAACGTACCTTTTGCCTAAGTAATTCTTGGACGTGATTATCTGCCCATAATCGTGCCGGAACCGCTCTGGAGGGAGGAGGATATGTCGGGGTTGTAACACGACGCGTCGTAAAGCGCGTAGCCGTAGCGAGGCGCGTCGATCTTATGAGACGTCGTCAACAGGCACTGCCACGGTGCCGGACCGTCCGTGAAGCCGGGGATGAGAATGAGGAGGAGGACACAGAGGAACATACAGACTGAGGGAAGAAGGGCAGTGGATATGGTGGCAGGTGGCAAGATGGTGGTATGAGGAAGAGCCTGTAACACTTCAGAAAGCGGAGAACGAAAATGTTTCGGCAGCTCGGCCAGCGCCGAAGGCTGCCGAAAATCACCTTCTAAATAAGGAGATGCTTAGTCACGAACCAAGGGCGAAAAGTCAAAGACTGTCGCGGCATAAGAGAGAAGTGATGTTATTTGACTTTGTTTACCACAACAAACAACAAATATAATTTTATTAAATTTATGAACCGCACGAACTGAACAATGAATTGAGCACCTCTGATGAAGCATACTGCAGAACGTCCTTGAAAAGCCCAGTGCCAGAATTGAGTTCTGGCAGACATATGACACCAGAATTAATTATGGTGTTAGGCATTTCATTATGCTGCCGGATGCGATTCTAGCAGTATGGCACCCTTGGTTAGTCTAACACCAGATCAGCCAGATGAGTTTTATTTTCCTGATGACTGCCCGGATTTCTTGTGCCTACACTTAGTCATGTATGAGGATATAATAAATTGATGTTTATTGTCCTAAACATATTTGATTCGGCCCACAAATTTACCGCCATACTTGAGATCTGGCACAGATGGCGTGAAAACTGGTAAGGATTCTGGCACCAGAAAAATAGAAATGGCCAGGCTGGCTGCCAGAATATTTTCTGGCGCCCGGTATCGATTATGGGGTCAGATCAAATTCTGGCGTGATCATCGCTGCTGGCGGAACTTTCAACTGGTGCCAGCTCGAAAAGAATTTTCCTGATGCATCGACTACGATGTGTGTAATGAAAGCAAAGTTAGATCGACATCCATGATGATCCGTGAACCCGACGGAATCAGACGAAAGACACGAGGATGTGTATCTGCGGGAAACGACCGACAACTACAAGTCCTTGTAACAGAGCACATCATAGTCCTGTCAAGATCACGGGATCAGTGTTGTTTCACGGTATCTTCGATGTCGTACATACCTGTGCCTTCAGAAGTGACCCGGTGACCTTCGCTGAGACACCTGGAAAATAGGATTGCTCGGTTCTTAACAGCTAGATCTAGTGTTGCCGCGGCTCGGCTACGGCTGGCTTGGCTTGGCTTTTGATGGCTTCAAAGCCATCACCGCTTAAAGCCGAGCCGAGCCGTTTTAGGATGGCTGGCTTGGGCGGCTTGCGGCTGAGCCGCGGCTCAGCTGTGGCTCAGGTAGCACTTGTGGCCGTAGGAGTGCAGACGACATCCATGACCTTCCAGCCCCTCATTTCACCTCCGAACAACCCCGACACTCGACGAGCTTAGCGTCGTCGCGACCAATCGTTGCATAATGGCCCACGTCATTCCGTCAGATCGTCGGATCCACGGGGGAGCCGGGTCGGGTCTGACCCGACCCGCCCCGACCCGCTGACACATGCTGTGGCGACCCGACCCGACTCGTGGTCTAATATGTACAAACAACTGCCTGATGCTCCTACACGTACTGGCTACTGCCACGCGCTTTGATTCCCCAGTCGCGCATCCTCAATACACCAGCCAGTCCCTCATTTCAGCACACTCTACCATTGCTGGCCAACTCCTTGAGCAACGGCGGACTCTACCAAGTGCTTGCGACTGGACGCTTTGAATCTTGATGCGCTGCTTGGACTGCCAATGGCGCGGATTTAGCCTGGACAATCGTCAAGGTTTCTGCTCTTGGGCTCTGCTTTGAACTTCCTGCTTTGGGCCATTTATTGTGCTGTTTCTACTACGCTTTGGCACAGTGCATGTATTTAAGACTGCTAAATCCAATTACTATCTTTCTTTTTCTCTATCTCGAGTATGGATCCAGCAGCTCACGGACAAGACCCACCTATCAAGGTTCTACACATCTGTGCAGATTGTCACTCCCGCATGGGAGTACTTCGTGTTCATGAAGGTAGCAATAAGCCGCACTGCCGTGGCAAAATTACCCAGTCGGTAAGTTATACTTGATTCATCGAAAATAGCGATGCACTGACACAACTTTAGTGTGTATCGTGTTTCAAGTCCCATTACCATACAGACGCGTATATTTTTTCGGATGCACAACATCTCTTAGTACGTTATCATTGCCGTCAAGCTGGGACTCCCATTCCCGACGAATCAGCAAATGCCCCTTTGCGGTTCCGCCCTCCACCTGAGCACGAGATTCCGGCGGGTCCTGTGCTGTGTCAAGCCGGCTGTTCCACCAAGGCCGGTGAACGTAAGCAAGGAGCGAGGCAGTGCATTGCGCTTCAATGCAAAACATGCTGTATTCGCTCCGGGGAACTTGCAGCTCAGCAGCAGACGTATCGAGATTATTGCAAGGTGCACAAAGTTCTCGCGGTGGTTGGGCGTCTTATTCTTGATGCGCGTGCCCCTGCTCCACCGGCAGCAGCAGCTCCCATTCAACCTCCTCCAGTTCCCGCTCCCGTTCCCATCCCGCCTACCATCCATCCTGCCCAACCTCCTCATGCCCATGGTGCGGGACGCGGAAATCCAGTTGCCCGCGGCCGGGGAACAGCAGCTGCGCGCCCTCGCAGCTTAGCACAACCGATGTCCAATTCTTGGGTCAACCAGCGCCAGGTAGTTCTGAATGAGAAGGGCCCTGATCCCAAAGCAGCGCGGCAAAGGCTCGAGAAACTCGAGCAGCAGTCTTGTGATTTCTTTTTTTATCACACCGTGAGTTGTCGTTCCAAACATGTGCTATTTGTATTCATATTTCTTTCCGCAGAGCGGAAAACTCCCAACTAAACTTGGGCATGCGGTCACACACTATCCCAAGATGCAGTTGTCCTCGACCCCACTACTGCAAGGCCTCGGAATGACTGACAACTCGTGGATGGATATCTACACCTACGCGGAGTGTTCCTGGAAGACCCTCCAGGCCACTGCTGTCTTTCTTGTCGATAAATCCCGCCCAACCATCATCCGGATTCGTCCAAACCTCCTTGTTGAACTCGAGCTGGGTGAATGCCCAGGCATTGAGGAACTTCTCGTCCAGCAAACGCGCACTATCAAGCGCAAGCTCGATGATCTCGTCTCTCCACCCAAGAAACGCACGCACATGGAGGACACGATTGGCGCCAAATTCGATGCGATTGGCGTCAAATCTGCCATTGTTATTGATGCGTCTCCTCCACCTACACCCACTTCACTTCCTCCCACTACCGCCGCTGGCGCTTTTGCCTCAACTTCCACGTCCACCATGTCCGAGCCTCAAGCCAAGACTTGGCCCGGAGGCTACTACATCTGCGAGCACGAGGCTGCTTGGGCCAAATATAACCAGGCGAAGGACAAGTACGGGCGGAATAAAGTTAGCATACCTGGCTTATGGGATGAGCTATTTCCGGGATCCACGTTCAGGCACACCACCGTGACGCACTGGAGGAAATTCTGGACTGCGGCTCCGGCTGCTGTGAAGGATAGTTGCCTCAAAGCTGGGCGGAAACACACCGGGTCGTGGCAGCACTTCGTTGATGCAGTTCGCGCACACAGTCGAGGACATCTGCTTGTTGAGCCTGATGTTGAGGCGGAGGCTTCGGTGCCGACATCCAATGCTTTACAATCCCCCGAGTCTTCCGATCAACAATCTAATCCGATTCCTCCCTTACTTCTGCCAGCACCCATCACCATCGAATTATGCAACTTCTGTGATGCGGAGATCACTGTTCGTCCGTCGCTGAAACTAGACCAAATCATGGCCGACATCCTTTCCCTCACTCAATCCTCGCCCACTCCACAAAATCTCAATCATCGAACTGCTCATTTGCCTCATATATATGCTCCTTACTGTCGGCAGCATGAGCTCGACTCGCGTCTTCTTCCCGCTGCACGGGCAGCTGGTTGGCCAGAGAAGATAGATTATAGCTCTTTGCGTGGCCGAGTTGAGGTGGAGGTTTTACCAACACTGCATGATCTTCTTGAAGAGATCAAGGAGAGCGATTTTTTTGTGGATGCCTTGGCTGGTAGATTCAAGAAGGCGACTGGATAGTATGTTGTTTTTCTATTCACCGATTCCAAGACACTGACACAAATTTTAGCTTCGGGGAAATAGGGTACCACACCATCTTCCACGCAGTCGGCGACAAGTTCCCCACAGGTACAATCCTGTCGGTGGATTTTTCCCCAATGTCGCGGGACGCACTTCTTGAGCAAGTCCTCGTTCCCGAGGCACTTGTTGTTCTGATCTCAGCAGATTTGAACATCGAGCACGATGAAGCCGTCCAAATTCTTTTCACCAGCACCGAATTTGGGCTCTATTATCACTCGGATCCCCTTGATCGCCAGCGCGCTGTTATTAATTCCCCTTTGTCTGACCCTCTTCAACTTCCAGCATCGGACATCACACAGACGGCCTCTTCCTCTTCCTTACTCCCTCTCCCCTCGCCGCTTGGCTCTCCCATCTTTCCGCCCGCTCTCGAGCTGCCTGCTAATTGGGACTTCGACTTTAATTTCGCTGAACCAGAGCCTCACGTATTCGACCCAGCTTTGCTTTGCAACTATTGCGATGAGCTTCTCCCTGCTGTCCAGAGCGAAACCTTAATGGCCATGGGCGAGAAGCTATTTGCGTTGTCGTGGGATGATCCCTTACCGGAAAATGCCCACCATCGCCGTACACCACTTATTACCATGACGGTGGACTACTGCAAGCGCCATCGTTTCGAACGCGACCATCTTCCAAACGCTATGGCTGCTGGATGGCCACTTCATCCGAACTTTGGAGGTTTATTTCGCCGCCTCTTGTACCTTGGCCCAGCCTTGCGTCTACTCTGCAAGGACATCACACAGAGCGTTTTCTTTCTCGCTGCCCGACAACACTACAAAGGCAAAACAACAAAGCTGCAGTCTATTGGCGCACAATACGACGCGACCGACCGCCTCGCTCGGCAAGGAGTAGGCTAGTAAGTTGATTTTCTTTGCCTGCTTGTTGTTATCTATCATGCTAAATGTTGTACTCACAGTTATGGCGAGCGCGGGTATCAGATCTTCGACTACACCTTACATTTCATGTTCCCCGACAGCTTTGACCTCTCCGACTTCTACCCTCTCACCTACGAGATGCTCATTCGCGAAGTCCTCATCCCTGAAGCTGCGATGCGCATTATTCAGGCAGATCTCATTCTCACTGCTGAAGCCGCCGCAACCGTCATTGAAGAAAGCCACGGATTCGGAAATATTCTTCACCCTGCCAACGATGACTGCCCTTTCCTTATGGAGTCCCTGCGTCGCATTACCGAGAGCAATCAACGTGCTCACTCTGCTGCT